>JARQOC010000002.1:9288773-9335173 GCA_033576535.1 Allobates femoralis | reverse complement strand
ATTAAACAATATTTGTACAACAGGTAAATAAAAACTTATTTTAAACCTTTAAAAAATGATAAAAATTAGTTTTACTTTCTATGTAGCATTTACCTATTTGTGTTTCCCTTGAAGGGATGATGGATGGTTTCAGTGGCTTTTTAGGTGATCTGTTTCAGCTTCCTGTTCAGGTCGGTGTAGGGTGCGGTTCTGATAATCCGGATTGATCTTGTGATCTTGGTGTGGTCGTTCTTGTATGTAATACACTGGGATGGAGATGGCACCTCTTTCAGTGTCTCATTTATGGTTCCTATTATGGAATGAATAGGGAGGTGATTATTGGTGTTGTATGACTGTTATGATGCCACTTTATATAGTTTTTGCTTTGTACCTGCGGGTGATACTTGAATGCTTTCAGAGGATCCTTGGTTTCTAGATGGGTCTTTTTGTTGCACAGTCCCTCTGTCCTTTATAATGATAATGATTATAATTGGTAACTAATGACATTTCATTTAGTGTGCTGTTGTATGTATCATACGTACTGATTCTGGTAGATGCAGTCTCTTAGCTTGAGGACCTTCTTTTTATGGGAATAGTTGTGGCTGTGATGTTTTTTTCTATATGTTTCTTCCTGGACCTATCGGGTATAAATTGCTATAAGTGCTGCTTGTTTGTCTAATTACATATGTTATGCTGTGACAACTAGTGATGAGCGAGTACTAAAATGCTCGGGTGCTGGAAGCTCGGGCCGAGCATCCCAAGATACTCGTGTACTCGGCCCGAGCACCGAGCCCAATGTTATCCTATGGGAGACCCGAGTATTTTTCTGACATGGAAAAAGCCTAAAAATCTCACAAAAGTATCAGAACAGTGCTGAAATGACATGGGAACAGCATGGGAAAGACCCCTGGAAGCATTTCAGACCCCAAGGTTACTGATGTGAACAATGCTGTCAGACTATTACGCCACTTTTACGGACTGTCAAGAAAACGTTACAAAATGAAACTAACAGGGAAGCCAAAAATTGGGAGGCACCAATATGCCCCTAGATAGAGGCGTGCATGAGGCCCTTTTGAAAAAATGTGGCCATTGTAAGCAAGTGTATCTGCTGTAGTATTTCCCTAGGCAGGGAAGCCAAAGGTTTGGAGACACCAATATTCCCCTGGATAGAGGCGTGCATGAGGCCCTTTTTATGAAATGTGCCCATTGTAAGCCAGTGGGTCTTTTTTACTATTGCCCTAGGCAGGGAAGCCAAAAATTGTGAAGCCCTTCAATGCCCCTTTAAATGGAGGAGAGCCTCTAAATATTGTTCCCATTAAAAAGGAGCGGGTCTACTGTACTTGTAATGCCCATTCTGTTTTCATGGACCTAAACATTTACCCCTGGGGGCAATACATGAAAGTACTGCCTAACATTTGAACGGTGAGGGTCATCATCATAAATATGATGTAAAAACAATTATGTTTTCGTGGCATCATGAACTATGGTCGCACAGATCATATGATAGTGGCGAATGAGGAGAAGGAGGAGCAGAACATCAAGTAGCCAAAGTAATGAAGTGTGTCCCCATGTGTGGGTGTGCGGAGGTGCATGGCAATTTACCGGCACAAATTTTACATTATACTATCATTTGGTGGGGGTGTGGTGAAGTCGGGCCCAATACAACCCTTGTTCATCTTCATCAGAGTCAGCCTGTCCGCCTTCATTTAGCCTTTTTTGAGGCAGGAGGGGGTTGTAGCTCCAATTTGTATACGCCAAAACACTCAGTATACCCATCTCAGCGTTTGTGACTGACCGGTATACCTGCTGTAATGTAATCTCTAATCTGTCAGCTCGGTGTCCAGCTAAAAACCATCTTTTGGACACCTTCATTTAGCTGTATACAGGCAGCACAACTTTGAAAATGCGCAAGGCCGGTGGTACTGGACGTGATGGTGGTGCAGGCAGAGGCCGAGGCTGTGTGCAAGCTGGAATTGCGCCACAACAAACGCCAACATTATCTCGCTCGACCATTCTTGTCCCAATTTGTAGGGGACCGCAGCAGTACACCACTATTAAACCAAGACCAGTGTCAACAGGTTGTCAGTTGGATAGCGGATAATGCTTCCAGTCAGATTGGCACCACCACAAATACCCTGTCTTCCACACGGTCAAGTGTCAGTAGCCGTGAGACTGGACCGCACATTCCACACCCTGATCCTCCTTCCTCTCACCATGCCAAGTGCCCGGACCCGGACATTACTGATCCCACACTTGGACACTCTGAAGAGCTGGTTACTTATCCATTCTTAGATTCTTGCCTCTCGCCAACTCCAGTTGAAGTGGGTCATGAGGAGATCGTATGTACCGATGCCCAAATATTTGAGCAGCCACGGTCTCACGAAGGCAACGGTGGGAACGTGTCTCAACAAGAGGTGGACGATGATGAGACACAATTACCACAAAGTCATGAGGAGGACCAGGGTGTGGAAGTGGAAGACGATGTGGTGGATGATCCAGTAACTGACCCAACCTGGCAGGAGGACATGCAGAGCGAGGACAGCAGTGCACAGGGGGAGTTAGGCGTAGCATCACAACAGGCCGCAGGCAGGGTGGTGGCCGCAGGCAGAAGGCAGGCAACCGTTCCACGGAACAACAACACAAGTGATGTTGCCAGTACAACTGTTAGGTCTTACCGAGTCTGGCTGTTTTTTAAGGTGTCTGCAGATAATTCCAAAAAGGCCATTTGCAACACTTGCTATGCCAGCATCAGCAGGGGTAGCAAAACTAGCAGCCTGACCACCACCAGCATGATCAGGCACATGGCAGCAAAGCACCCGACTTTGTGGGATGTACAGCAGAGTACAGGAGCATTGTCTGAGGGTGACACTGCTGCGTCTTCCACTGTTGTGCATGCAAGCCAATCCCCTGTCCATACTGCTGGTGAAGATGCCTCCTGTCCTTCACCTGTACTTGCACAAGCAGAAGTAGCACCATCATCAGCCACGTCCTTGTCCCAGCGCAGGGCTCAGTTATCCATACCCCAATCTTTGGGACGCAGGCGCAAATACGCTGCCAACGCCCCACATGCCACAGTTCTAAATGCACACATTTCGCGACTGCTTGCGCTGGAAATGTTGCCTTTTAGGCTGGTGGAGACGGAAGCATTCCACAACCTGATGGCGGGGGCTGTCCCACGTTACTCAGTCCCTAGCCGACACTATTTTTCCTGGTGTGCCATCCCCGCATTACATAAGCACGTGTCACAAAACATCATACGTGCCCTTAATAACGCAGTTTCCAGCAAAGTCCACCTAACCACGGACACGTGAACAAGTGCTTGCGGGCAGGGCCGGTACATCTCACTGACGGCACACTGGGTTAATATTCTGGAAGCTGGGACCCAGTCTGAGCTTGGGACGGAACACGTCCTTCCCACACCGAGGATTGCAGGCCCTAACTCAGTCAGGGTTTCACCCACAGTGTACAGCTCCGGAACTTCATGATCCTCACCCTCCTCCTCCTTCACTTCACCCTCCACACCAGTCCAAAGCTGGAAGCACTGCAGCACTGCCTCAGCTAAGCGGCAACAGGCGGTGCTGAAGCTAATATGTGTAGGTGGCAAACCCCACAACGCTGAAGAGTTGTAGAAAGCACTGAAACAGCAGGCAGATCACTGGCTCACACCGCAGAACCTACAGCTAGGCATGGTCGTGTGTGGCAATGCCCGGAACCTGGTGGAGGCTCTGTGGCAAGCTGACAAATGTTCCATGCGTGGCCCATTTTATTATTATTATTATTTATTTATATACCGCCATTAGGTTCCATGGCGCCTTATATTAGGATAAGGGAGACCAGAACAAGTACACTAAATATAGGCGATCAGGACGTACAGGTACAGAAAGGGCAGGGACCTTGTCCACGAGGGCTCACAGTCTACGAGGGGCGGGTTGGGATACAGTAGGATGGGGGAATGTCAGGTATGGGGCGGTCGCCTGGGTCTCATGGCAGGTAGGCTTGATGGAATAGGTGAGTCTTAAGGTGACACTTGAAGCTTCTCAGGGTAGGAGAGTGTCTGACGTGTTCGGGCAGGGAGTTCCAGAGTAAGGCAGATGCCCGGGAGAAGTCCTGGACTTGGTTGTGCGAAGAGGTGATGAGGGGGGAGCAGAGGAGGAGTTCATGGGAGGAGCGGAGGTTGCGTGAGGGTAGGTATTGGGAGATTAGGTCAGAGATGTATGGTGGGGCCAGGTTGTGTATGACTTTGTACGCCATGGTTAGTGTTTTGAATTGGGATCTCTTGGAGACGGGGAGCCAGTGAAGGGCTTGGGAGAGGGAGGAGACAGGGGAGTAGCGGGAGGACAGGTATTTTAGTCGGGCAGCGGAATTGAGGATAGACTGGAGAGCTGTGAGGGAGTTAGCCGTGAGGCCATTGAGAAGGAGGTTGCAGTAGTCAAGGCGGGAGATAAGAGCATGAATGAGTGTTTTAGCGGTGTCGTGGGTGAGGAAGGACCGGATCCGTGAGATGCTCTTGAGCTGGAGCCGGAGGGATGTGGTGAGGGCCTCGCTGTGGGGCTTGAAGGATAGGGAGGAGTCAAAAAAGAGAGGGAGGGGGGACAAGAGGCGCAATAGTGCCCTTATCACTAGACACTAGCTTGTGCAATGGTGAGAAATCAAATCCACTCACCTAGTCCAGTTGTGAGACCCACAACTGGTTTGAAGGCTTGTTAGTAATATCCTGATGGCTGCTGCTGAACTTCCACTGGCCACACTCACGTGGAGATGCAACAAGATGCTTGGGGAAGAAAAGTGTACAACAGTCCGCGCTGCCAGGATCACTCACTTCAATAAATGCATGAGCAGTGGTTGTTCAATCAAATCCTTCTTTATTCTGACGCGTTTCAGTGCCCTCCTGGCACCTTCATCAGGGATACCTGTGTACACAGGATCTGTTGAAGAGTAAGCACTACTCGAAACGGGCTCTGTCATCTCTGCACCTCCTTCCCCGCACCCTCCACCTGATGTAATACTGCGACTGGAATAAACATACCTGTCTTCACCGGTCCAATGAGTGCCGCCTTCTTCTTTCTTTATGGATGCCATAATTAGCTTCACCATCCCGCTTCTCTGTCTTCTAACACGCTCTCTGCTCAAAATCAAAAACGATGCATTGCAGGCGGAGCAGGATGAATTGGAGCAATAGACCGTACAGGGTGATTACACACAGCCTCCTCTCATCCCAACGTGCATTGGAGGACTATTCAGAGGAGGAGGCGGATAAAGAAATTGAGCTACTTTAATGCGAAATTGACGGTAATACATACACAACCGTCTTACCGTCGGATGGCTACAGCAGTGTTTCCCAACTCCAGTCCTCAAGGCACACCAGGTCATGTTTTCAAGATTTCCTTAGGATTGCATAGGTGATAATTTAATCACTTGCACAGGGTATAATTCCATCATCTGTCTAATGATAAGGAAATCCTGAAAACATGACCTGTTGGTGTGCCTTGAGGACTGGAGTTGGGAAACACTGGGCTAGAGGACAGGGGAGAGGAGGATGATGATGAAGACAGCATGGTCAATCATCCTGTTGTTGAGGACCTGAAGTCTTGCCTGTTAACAGTCTTATGCACATGGCTGACTTTATGTGATGCTGCCTGTCTTGTGACCCTCACGTTATCAACATCTAGGCGGACACTCATTACTGGTTGGTGACACTTTTAGATCAACGCTACAAGGAGAACTTTATTTCTCTTATACGGTGGCTCAAGTGGTAAGCACTGCAGCCTTTGCAGCACCTTGGCTTGAGGTCCAGTCTCAGGTGGACACCCCACAGAGTGGTGGTGGGAGCCTGACATGACGAGGGGAGGGAGGAGTGACCATGGGGGAAGATAGGGGGGACAGTAGGGAGTGGGATGAAAGGTGATCCAAAGGGTAGTGGTCTGAAGGTAGGGAGGAAATGACATAGATATAGGTGGGGGGTGGGGGGAAGCATAAATAGAGATGACCAAGGTTGAGGGTCCTCTTTGTCCTCGGATCAATGGACAGAAAACACCTCCTGCTACAGGACAGCACAAGTGACCTGAGGCCACCCAGCCCCTTTACAGCTTCTCTTAATGGTATGAGATTCTTCAATGCAGCAGCCAGCTCTACCCTCAGGCTGGCAGTAAAAGGCAATAGATAAGCTTGTGCTGGAGCTCTGTAGTAACTGGATGTCTCCTCCAGTAATATGATCCACCATGAGGACAACTACAAAAGGCTAGAAGTTTGACTGTAGAAGCTACATCAAAGCTACAGTTCAGTAATCCCCTTCCCCACTGAAGCAGTGCCCTGCTGCAGCACATGTGCCATGTTGCTTCCATGGATCTTCAAGAATGACAGGACCCGGCCAGAGACTGTTCATGGAGACCAGTGGTCTGGGGGAGCCACAGATCCCAGAGCAGGAGGCATGGAGACATCTTCAGGAGGACGGTCACCAAGGGGCCCAAGGACCAGCAGAGAAGGGCCCCCTTTCATCAGCGAGTGCTCCACAGTTCTGAAGGACAGACCGATGTGCAGGATCCAGAGCAGCGGTGGATGACGGGATCATATCTCCTGTGCGGCCTGACTGATGAGTATGAGTATTGGCTTAGTTTTCTCCCCTCCTTTCTAACTCTAGAGCACCTGGGGCAGGGGTACTCAGGGACGCCTGGGGGGACATTTAGTTCCCTTTACATCAACACAGGTAGGGGTATCCCAAAAGGTGGTGTGGGTTAATCAAAAAGACAACTTTGGTTAGATTTTGTTACTAGTATATGTAGATGGGTATTCAGGACTGTATATATCTGACTATAGAGCAGGTGATCAGTATACAGTATATATAGGGCAGAGATGTGTAATCAAGGCTGTATACATTGGTATATAGGACATGTGAACAGTATACAATATATTTAGAGCAGTGATGTGTATTTGGGGCTGTATATATCGGTATATAAAGCATGTAAGCAGTTTACAGGGTAGATAGGGCACAGAGGTGTATACAGGATGGTATATCTCAATTTATAGGACATGTGAGCATATATAGTATATAAGGGGCAGTGATGTGTATACAGGACAGTATATATATCAGTATATACGATATGTGAGCAATGTATAGTAGATACGTGGCCGTGATGTGTATACAGGATGGTGTATGTCAGTATATATGTTCGCAGTATACAGTGCATATAGAACAGTGATGTGTATACAGAATGATATATATTAGTATAGCGGACATGTGAGCAGGATACAGGATATTATTATTATTATTATTATTATTTATTTATATAGCGCCATTATATTCCATGGCGCTTTACATGCTAAAAAGGGCAGACTAGGACAAGTAACATAGTAACAATACAAGTAACAATAAATGTTGACAATTCGGTTGTACAGAAACAAGAGGGGAGAAATCCTGTCCACAAAGGCTCACAGTCTACGAGGGGCGGGTGGGGATACAGCAGGAGGGGGAAGTTCCAGTCGTGAGGCGGTGTGGTGGACCGGGTCTTATTGCAGGTGGTAGGCTTGGCGGAACAGGTGGGTCTTCAGGCTTCTTTTGAAGGTTCCCAGGGTAGGAGAATGTCTGATGTGTTGGGGCAGTGAATTCCAGAGTCTGGGTGAAGCACGGGAGAAATCCTGTATGCGGTTGTGCGAAGAGGAGATAAGGGGGGAGTAGAGGAGAAGCTCTTGGGAGGATCGCAGGTTGCGTGAGGGTAGGTAACGGGAGACCATGTCAGAGATGTATGGAGGGGGCAGGTTGTGAATAGCTTTGTATGTCATGGTTAATGTTTTAAACCGGGATCTCTGGGAAGTGGGGAGCCAGTGAAGGGCTTGGCAGAGGGGGGAAGCAGGGGAGTAGCGGGGAGACAGATGGATTAGGCGGGCAGCGGAGTTCAAGATAGTTTGGAGAGGTGCAAGGGAGGTATTGGGGAGGCCGGTGAGCAGGAGGTTGCAGTAATCGAGGCGGGAGATGATGAGAGCGTGAATAAGGGTTTTAGCAGTGTCGTGGTCAAGGAAAGTGCGGATCCTATAGATGTTTTTGAGCTGGAGTTGGCAGGAGGTGGCGAGGGCCTGGATATGGGGCTTGAAGGAGAGGAAGAGTCAAGGATAACCCCGAGGCACTTGGCATGGGGGACTGGAGAGAGAGAGCAGTCGTTGACGACGATGGATAGGTCAGGTAGTGAGGGGGAGCGTCTTGGGTGGAAAACTATGAATTCAGTTTTGTCCATTTTCAGCTTAAGGAAGCGAGCAGAGAAGAAGGATGAGATGGCGGACAGGCAGTGTGGAATTTTGGATAAAAGGGAGGCGATGTCAGGACCAGACAGGTAGATTTGGGTGTCGTCGGCGTAGAGGTGATATTGGAGGCCATGGGACTCAATGAGTTGCCCTAGACCGAGAGTGTAGATTGAGAACAGTAATGGTCCAAGAACCGAGCCCTGGGGAACCCCGACAGATAGGGGGTAGGGCGAGGAGGATGTGTGGGAGTGGGTGACGCTGAAGGTGCGGTCCGTTAAGTATGAGGAGATCCAAGAGAGGGCAAGGTCCGTGATGCCAAGAGATTCCAGGATCTGTAGTAGAAGGGAGTGGTCAACAGTGTCGAAGGCGGCTGACAGGTCGAGGAGGAGGAGAACAGAGTAGTGGCGCTTGCTTTTGGCAGTCAGTAGGTCATTTGTGACTTTGGTCAGGGCTGTTTCAGTGGAGTGGAGGGGTCGGAAGCCAGATTGCAGGCGGTCAAAGAGAGAGCAGGAGGAGAGGTGAGAGGACAGCTCAGAGTGGACGTGCTGTTCAAGTAGTTTAGAGGCGAAAGGGAGGAGAGATATAGGGCGATAGTTGGAGACAGTTGTGGGATCGAGGGAGGGTTTTTTGAGGATGGGTGTGATCAAGGCGTGTTTGAAGGCTGAGGGGAAGGTGCCGGTGGTGAGTGATAGGTTGAAAAGATGAGTTAGGGCTGGGATGATAACGGAGGTGAGGTTGGGAATGAGGTGGGATGGGAGCGGGTCGTGGGCGCTGGTGGTGAGGTGTGATTTTGACAGGAGGGAGGAGATATAAGGGGCAGTGATGTGTATACAGGAGGGTAGATATATCTACCACGGACGTGTGTTAAGTATACAGTATATATAGGGAAGTGACTTGTATGCGGGATGGTATATATCAGTAGGGAAGACATGTGAGCAGTTTACAGTATATATTGTGCAGTGACTTGTATTTGGGATGGTATATATCAGTATGGCGGACATGTGAGCAGTATACGGTATATATGGGGCAGTGATGATTACACAGGACGGGATATATCAGGATGGCGGACATGTGAGCAGGATACAATATATATCAGGCAGCGATGTGTCTGTGTATATATGACCGTATGTTAGTGGGGAGGACATGTGCCCAGTACACAATATATACAGGGGAGTGATGTGTATATATGGCATTATATAGGACACGTGACCATGACACAGTATATATTGGCCAGGGAGGTGTACACAGGATGGTATATATCAATATATCCTAACAAGTGACTAATTTATGGTACATGGGCTATGTGAATGGAGGACAGGATATGCCAGTAAAAAGGACATGTGACCAGTATTCAGTATATATAGCCAGTGATATGTATAAGTATCAGTATATAGGGTATGTGAGCAGTATAAGGTATATATTGGCCAGTGGTGGGTATGCAGGGCAGCATAGCTCAGTATATGGGACGTGTGAGCAGCATACAGTAGATATTGGGCAGTGATGTGTATACAGGATGGTATATATTAGTATATAGGACATGTGAGCAGTACTCAGTATATAGGGCATATGGGATATTGGGTATCCTGGAGGAAGCAGTATTTGAGTTGCACTATAGGGCAGGTATTGTGTGCTCGGTATAAGCAGTATGTCATTGGCACTATATGGCACTATGGTTTCCTTGATGGAGTAGGATGTTGTTATGCTAGATGGCTATATTGTGTGCCTTGTACAAAGCAGTAAGTGATTGGCACTACACGGCATTATGATGTCCGGGATGGAGCAGTATGTGTTGTGCTATATTGTGTGCCTTGTATAAAGCAGTATGTGATTGGCACTACATGGCATTATGATGTCCGGGATGGAGCAGTATGTGTTGTGCTATAGTGTGTGCCTTGTACAAAGCAGTATGTGATTGGCACTACACGGCATTATGATGTCTGGGATGGAGCAGTATGTGTTGTGCTATAGTGTGTGCCTTGTATAAAGCAGTATGTGATTGGCACTACATGGCATTATGATGTCCGGGATGGAGCAGTATGTGTTGTGCTATAGTGTGTGCCTTGTACAAAGCAGTATGTGATTCGCACTACACGGCATTATGATGTCTGGGATGAAGCAGTATTTGGTGAGCTACATGGCTGCATTGTGTGTCCTGATCATAGCAGTATTTGAATTGTACTAGGGTACTGCCAAACAGTATGGGTTTTGCAATACATGGCAGTATCAGGCTTCATGTATGAAGCAGTCTTGGATTTACATTATATGGCAGTGTTAAGTGTCCGGTAGGAGGTGGTATTTCAGTAGCACTATATGGCAGGTACTGTGTCCCCTGTATAGAGCACTATTTGAACAGTTGGTGGGAAATTGTGTCATTACGTTCGTTTTGGCAAAAAAAAAAAAAAAAAATGATAAGAAAAGTGGATCTAGCAGTCATTTGGAGAATATAACATGTGATCTTTGGTAAGGGAGGCTGCACTTTGCCGGATATGGCCTTATACACTGATGCAGTGGGTAGTTCTGGTGTGGGGCTTACGGTAAAGGTCAATGGTGGGCAGCCAGGTGGCGTCATGAATGAGTCAAGAATTCAGCATTGCCAGAGATTTCTCCCTGTCTTAAGCCTAGGTCTCACATAACGATATCGGTAACGATATCGTCCTATTCGTGACGTAGGAACGATATCCTTACCGATATCGTTATGTGAGACTGATAGCAGCGATCAGGCCCCTGCTGTGAGGTCGCTGATCGTTGCACAGGGCTCCTGACCATTTTTTGGTCGTTGGCCCCCCGCTGGTCACCACACATCGGTGTGTGTGACCGGCGGGGGCAGCGATCAGCGACCTGTCAGGATTCCCCGCCATGTCACAGCGCCGCACAGCAGCGCTGTAACATGACATCCAGGGTGACAAGCGGGCTTAGAGACCCGCTTGTTTACCATGGTTACCGGCACCCGCCCGCTTCCGAGTTGCGGGGAGCGAGCGGGTGCCGACCTCTCCTATCCTGTCCCTCACTATTCTCATCTCTCCCTGCTATTTCCCTGTTCCCTACTCTATCCTAAACCCTAATCCTATCCCTCTCCTTGTTCTAAATAAAGAAATCCCGCCCCGAGGCTCACCGGCATCAGAGGCTCCCATACCGGCATCTCTGTAATGGAGACCTCAGGGGTAAAGGACCTGTAATGAGGTCAGTATCATGTGACCGGCCTATACTGTACAGTATAGGCCGGTCACATGACTGTGACCTCATCACAGGTCCTTTACCCCTGCGATCTCCATTACAGAGATGCCGGTATGGGAGCCTCTGATGCCGGTGAGCCTCGGGGCGGGATTTCTTTATTTAGAACAAGGAGAGGGATAGGATTAGGGTTTAGGATAGGGGATAGAGTAGGGAACAGGGAAATAGCAGGGAGAGATGAGAATAGTGAGGGACAGGATAGGAGAGGTCGGCACCCGCTCGCTCCCCGCAACTCGGAAGCCGGTAACCATGGTAAACAAGCGGGTCTCTAAGTGCAGGAGAGACCCGCTGTTACCATGGTTACCAGCGTCCGTCCGCTCCCAGGATGCAGGGAACGAGCGGACGCTGGGTACCAACGAGGTACAGAGGTCGCTGGTGAAGTCTGTCAGTGTGACAGCTCACCAGCGACCTGATAAAGATGTGTCAACGATGCATCAACGATGCTGATCGTTGTCGGCATCGCTGACACATCGTTATGTGAGACCGGGGCATTAGTGGCGGTGACATTGTGGAAAGGTCGGCTCAACTAGACAATAGACTCTCTCCTCAGAGATGGACACAGCGGCAGGACGGGAGAAGAAGAGGTAGGTATGTGATCAACACCATGTGTAGCATCAAGGACAGAGGTACAGATTCTGATTGTGACTAACTCTGTTTCATTGTAAGAGGGGGTTATTGGGGTAATTATTAAAAAAAAAAAAAAAAAAAATATTTGATCTGAGGAAGACCAGGTAAGATATTATTGAGGGGGACAGGGAGGTGGTAGGTGGTAAGCTGTCATTAGTAAGATACACCAGTTAATTGCAGGCTTAGCCTTCTGTTTTAAACTTTGTAATAGGAATGATTAGACAATGAATTTCCTAGTGAATCAGACAATCGAGGGTTTTCACATTAAAGGAAGTTAACAGTCCTGTGTCACTCGGGGGATGGAGCAGCTGGGATTACAGTAGGAAGCTGTATTCCGGTTGCAGTTTGACATGGGGTTGTTTAGGTTCAAGCTAGGGGCATTTGTGGCTAAATTCATCATGATCACCCCGGAAGGGTGATGAATTTTGGATGCAGAAGTCAACAACAGATCATATGGGAAGAGGAAAAGAGAGTACTGTTATGCAGTGTGATGACTCAGTTATGTGCCCGTTGCGAGTTTTGGGAGGTTATGAATCCTAGGCCTTGGCAGGAGGGGCCGTTATTACATCACAAGGATGGGTTATTTTTTGACAAAGTACCAAGTTATCACAGTGTTTCAAAAATTCCTAAAGGGGGCTGGTTTGGATCCACACAAGTTTATTGGGGGATTCAATTCATATTGAGGCTGCAAGAGAGGCAGCTGTGGGGGGTCCGAGTGCAAACATTATGCAGAGGATTGGCCGGTGGGATTCCTGGCGGTAACGGTCTTTTATCAGACCTCAGGGCTTAAGAGAATAGGATTATTCTTTATGCACTAATTTTTTATTTGTTTCATTACAGGACGGGTCCCACTTTTAGTCTGGATTCTAGGCCATTCCTATGTTAATTGGAATTAACAGTAATAAAATGTTATTGCAGATGGACAGACGGACGGACGGGAGACAGCTGGGTTTCTCAGGAGACACAGCGCTAATCTGATGACTGGTTTTAGGGTTATGGCCGGGAGTCGAGTATTACAAGACGTTCACAGGGCTGTAAATCTGGATTGAGCCCCAGATATTTTAGTTTTGCAGGTGGGGGATAATAAATACAAAGTAACAAGGCACAGATTAAGGTGAACAAGGTGGTATCCAAATTTGTAATTGGGAATTGGGTGCGGCAGTACAACACTCAGATCTAGATGGTACGGACGAGGAATTTGGTAGCAAACTGAGTGCATTTTAAGGGGGAGAACAGATTTATGGACACTGAGGTACAAGAGGAGATAGAAAGGGCCACAGCAGGCTGGATGGTGGGGTCTCGAGCACTTGAGGTGGTCAAGGTGCTCTCGGTGTGGCGTTGGTGAGTCCTCGAAGTTGGTTATAAAGTCGGGATTGGGGATTCATTAAATACGGGGATCCCCTTTATTGGATGGTTATTTGAGAATGGTCTGGTGAGATTTGGGTGATACCCGGCGATGGAACGTCGGGTTCATCCTAACAGTATTGGAGGACAACCTCTTCCCTCAGTTTCACGGTGCTCCTGAGCCAGTGAACACGGCTAGGGGTAGGGGAGGGGCAATGTCATGGGGAAAATCACCAGATTTTTGTATCTTCGAGGACCTCGCCAATGGTTGGATTTATATGTTTTTCTTATAAATAAATTGGCTGCTGTGGCCATTTTTATCCAAGAAAATTGGACTGTTGTCTGAGCTTTTATTCTTGGGGGAAGGTTGGGTGGAACGACCATAGAGAGGTAAGATCGATGTTAGTGGTTAGGTCACAAGAATCGACCTTCCCAGCGTCAAGTCTCAGGTGGACACCCCACAGAGTGGTGGTGGGAGCCTGACATGACGAGGGGAGGGAGGAGTGACCATGGGGGAAGATAGGGGGGACAGTAGGGAGTGGGATGAAAGGTGATCCAAAGGGTAGTGGTCTGAAGGTAGGGAGGAAATGACATAGATATAGGTGGGGGGTGGGGGGAAGCATAAATAGAGATGACCAAGGTTGAGGGTCCTCTTTGTCCTCGGATCAATGGACAGAAAAGGCCCGCCCGCCCCTAAAGAGAAGAAATTCCGGGTCACAGCGGCCAGTGGCGATCATCGGCGGCGCTACCATGTTGGTTTATACCATTGCTATGAAGAGTTAATTTTGGCATTCACCTTCTAAGCCCAAGAGAAGGGCAATCCGTCAGCCATGGTTCCCTAGAGGTTTCCTCCACAGGGGGTTTTTCCTCTCCTGAGTGCTGTAGGATGACTCTTTGTGAGTCGAAGGTTTTTCTAAATTCAGTTTTTCTTAATGCTTTTGAAGCGTTGGTGAGTCCTCGAAGTTGGTTATAAAGTCGGGATTGGGGATTCATTAAATACGGGGATCCCCTTTATTGGATGGTTATTTGAGAATGGTCTGGTGAGATTTGGGTGATACCCGGCGATGGAACGTTGGGTTCATCTTGGTGAAATTTTGGGAGATACCCGGCGATGGAACGTCGGGTTCATCCTAACAGTATTGGAGGACAACCTCTTCCCTCAGTTTCACGGTGCTCCTGAGCCAGTGAACACGGCTAGGGGTAGGGGAGGGGAGGGGCAATGTCATGGGGAAAATCACCAGATTTTTGTATCTTCGAGGACCTCACCAATGGTTGGATTTATATGTTTTTCTTATAAATAAATTGGCTGCTGTGGCCATTTTTATCCAAGAAAATTGGACTGTTGTCTGAGCTTTTATTCTTGGGGGAAGGTTGGGTGGAACGACCATAGAGAGGTAAGATCGATGTTAGTGGTTAGGTCACAAGAATCGACCTTCCCAACGTCATGGGTTCAATTCCCACCAAGGACACAAAGGACAACATCTGCAAGGAGTTTGTATTTTCTCCCCGTGTTTGCGTGGGTTTCCTCCGGGCACTCCGGTTTCCTCCCACATGGTAAAGACATACTGATAGGATATTTAGATTGTGAGTTCCAAGAGAGACAGCATTACTCATGTATGTAAAGTGCTATGGAATTAATAGCGCTATATAAATTTAAATGAATAAATAATAATTATTCCCGAGATGGAGAGGTCTACAAAAATGCTGCAGTACCAGAAGGCCCTAGTTGCAGAATTACTCAAAAAATTCCCTTCTGAAAACGCTTGCGGCAGAGGACGCGCTTTGGTGGACAACCAAGGTGTCCGGCAGAGAGAGGCACAAATCAAATCCAGCAGAGGTAGGGGAAAACTCTCAAAGATCTGGGAGAGTTTTTTTCTTAGCCCCTCCCATAGCACAGGCCCTCAGGTGCAGAGTACTGTCACAAGGACTGCAAAGTTTGTAAAGATGATGGAGTACCTTGGCGATCGTACGAAAGTGCTCCTAGATTCCTCTGTGCCTTCTAATTATTGGGTATCCAAACTGGACACGTGGCAGTAACTGTCCCTCTACGCCTTGGAAGTCCTGCCCTGCCGTTAGCGTTTTGTCAGAGCGTGTTTTTATTGCCGCAGGTGGAATCATTACAGATAAACGCACCCGCCTGTCAACTCAAAATGCTGACCAGTTGTTTTTGACCTGGATACTGAGATTGAAGATTTTTTTACAGCAGCTATACTGGTCAGACACAAACTCTGACACAAGTATACTGAGTGTTTTTGCGGATACAAATTGTAGCTACAACCCCCTCCTGCCACACAAAAATGGTAAATGAAGGCAGACAACAGTTGGTTTGTAGCTGGACAGTGAGATTACCGATTAGAGCGTTTTAATCCTGGCAGTTTGAACAGTCAGACACAAACGCTGACGCGTATACCGTGTTTTGGCGTACATTACTTGGAGCTACAAAAAACTGCTGCCGCACATAAATGTTATATGAATGCAGACAAGAGTAGGTTTTTAGCACGACCAAAAGTTTTGAAATTATTAAGGCCCTGCAGGTGGACTAGTCAGACACAAACGCTGACTACAATAGCGTGTCTTTTGGTGTACCTTAATTTACGCTGCAACCGACAGTAGCAGCAATTAGATGCTAAATTAGTGCAGAGAAGAGTTGGTTTTTAGCACAAGGCTTTTCGTGTACCCTAATTTGAGCTAACACCTACTCCTGCCTATAGTGAGCTAAATAAATCCCTAAAAGCACGGTTTTTGGGATGGATGAGCCTGGAAACCAGCCCCAGATGCGATGAGGGCTGGTATACTGGCACAGCGAAGTTTGGTAGATACCCTACCTCCCTGCCTGCCTGTATACTGCTCTATTAGTCCTCAGGACTGTTGTGGTAAATAGACTGGCAGCCCTGTGCCTACACTAGCTGGAAGGCCACAATCAGCAGCAGCTCTCCCTACACTGACTGTCTAATGGCGCAGAGTGACAAGCACAGCGCGGTCAGGTCTTATAAAGACGCTGTGCGGCCAGCCAATCACTGTAATGCCACAACCAACATGGCTGTGGCATTACAGTGTCTGTCAGGTCTGTCAGCCAATCCCTGCATGTGGACTGGCTCTGAAAAGAGCGCCAAGATGCAGGGAGGTGGACCCCGAGCACAGCAAGAGTATCGCGAGATTACTCGGTAGTCGCCGAGTACCAAGATATTCGTGCAAGTACCGAGTAGTGACAAGCATACTCGCTCATCACTAGTGACAACTTCTCCCTATACGGAGATTATTTGCTGTTAATGTAATGCTATCATTAATAATTGTAAGGTACATTCATATGCTGCATATATTATGGTGTGACCACCTCCACCTCTATCTATACTGTGAGCGCTTTCCTGTTAAATGATGCTGACATTAGTTAATACTCTACTAATATCAGTATCCATTCACTATTGTGCTATGATAATCCACCTCCACCTCTGTCTATACCGTGAGCGCTTTCCTGTTAAATGATGCTGACATTAGTTAATACTCTACTAACATCAGTACTCATTCACTATTGTGCTATGATAATCCACCTCCACCTCTATCTATACTGTGAGTGCTTTCCTGTTTAAATAAAATAAAATGCTGACTCTTAGTAGTTGTAGGGTGCACTACCATCATATTGCTGTGGCTTTGCTGTTTGTCGTTCCCATGCAGGGCTGCTCTCCTGTCCTGTCTCTGCTGTGTTTCGGCGGTTCCGTCACGCTGAGACCGTGTCGTTTGGTCTGGAGTCTTCCGGGGTGCGGCCTCCGTCAGTCAGCAGTTCCTGACATAATCCCGCACGGCGTGTCGCGTCAACTGTTCTACGTTAGTCAGGGCGGGGATTGGAAGTAGCGGTGTCTGTTTTTTTTTCGATAAAGTCCGAGACAGCTTTGACCCGCTGTCCCCACAACTTCCCCTCTCACCTACACTGCCCTCTCCTTCCATCAGCTGCTTCTCCCCATTACTGAAAACCTCTGCCTTCATCCCAACCCTAAGCCACCTCTTTAACTTATCACTCACTACTGGCGTCTTCCCCTCAGCCTTCAAAGACGCCTTAATAACACCCATCCTCAAAAAATCCTCCCTCGACCCATCATCTTTCTCTAACTATCGCCCCATAACTCTTCTCCCCTTCGCTTCAAAACTACTTGAACAACATATAGAACTGTCCTCCCACCTCTCCTCCTGCTCCCTCTTCGACCGCCTACAATCCAGTATCCAACCCCACCACTCCACCGAAACAACCCTACCCAAAGTCACCAGCAACCTACTGACCGCCAAGAGCAAGCGACACTACTCAGTCGTCGTCCTCCTCGACCTGCCGCCTTCAACACTGTTGACCACTCCCTTCTACTTCAGATCCTGGAATCTCTTGGCATCACTGACCTCGCCCTCTCCTGGATCTCCTCATACCTAACAGACCAGACTTTCAGCGTCACCCACTCGCGCACCTCCTCTTCACGCTTCCCCCTATCTGTCGATGTCCCCCCAAGGCTCGGTTCTGGGACCACTACTCTTCTCCATCTACACTCTCTGCCTAGGGCAACTCATTGAGTCCCACGGCCTCCAGTACCACCTCTACGCCGACGACACCCAGCTCTACCTGTCTGGTCCTGACATCACCTCCCTTCTCTCCAAAATTCCACACTGCCTGTCCGCCATCTCATCCTTCTTCTCTGCTCGCTTCCTTAAGCTGAACATGGAAATAACTGAGTTCATTGTCTTCCCCCCCCAAGCCGCTCCCCCCCACTACCCGACCTATCCAACATTGTCAATGACTGCGCCCTCTCTCCAGTCCCCCACGCCAAGTGCCTCGAGGTAATCCTGGACTCTTCCCTCTCCTTCAAGCCCCACATCCAGGCCCTCGCCACCTCCTGCCGACTGTACTTGTCCTCGTCCACATATATTGTACTCGTCCTTGTCTGCCCTTTCCATATATAAAGCGCTAAACTAATAATAATTACAAACCCTGAGTGAATAGACTGTGCCAGCAGCGCCCCCAGAAGATGGAGGAGGACGAGGCTCACTACATGCTGAGGTGTCCCAAATACTCCGCAGTGAGGGCCACTCACTTCAAGAGACTGTCTGATCTCCTCCCAGACTTCACCTCCATGGAGGAGGAAGAGACACTGCCGATACTGAGGGAATAGGAAAGTGCAGCGGCCATAGCTGCGCAATACGTCAGTGCCTGCCACAGACTAAGAGGTGATGGATATGTCAGGGACTCCAATACTGCACCCTGGACACATCCCCATCCCCCGATTAACAGGAGCCTGATATATCCTGGGCCTGTATATCCCACCCTACCCCCCTCCTTATACCCATCCCTCTATTTTACCATTTGCTTTTTCAGTGCTAACATCTACTTAGTCCTGCCAATAGAGCTCATTTGAATTAGGAGAGAGTGCGCAAGGACGGAGAGAGAGCACATGGAGGGAGAGTGCACAGGGGAAGAGAGAGCATACGGGGGACAGTGTGCAGGGGAGGCAAAGACAGCACACGGTGGGAGAGACAGCACAAGGGGAAGACAGTGCACACGGGGAGACAGCTTAAAGGAGAGAGCACAGAGTGGAAAAGACAGCACAGGCAGAAGAGAGACTGCACACGGGGAGAGCGCAAAGGGGGATGACAACTCAAAGGAGAGGGCACATATGGTAAGAAGACAGCACACAAGGGGACAGCTCACGGAGGGAAAGATAGCACACAGAGGGGAGGGCAGGTCAAAGGAGAGAGCACAGAGGGAGGAAGACAGCACAGAGGGAAAGAAAGAGCTGACGGGGGAGAATGCATAGGGAGAGACGGATGTCACTCCCAGTGCCACAAAGCCCGTCCCCATCATGATGTTACCGCCCTCCCAATGCGATGGCATCGGGCCCACATCTAATACTCTTATATTCTGTGATCCCCGGCTGTAATGTCTGTATACTCTTATATTCGGTGATCCCCGGCTGTAATGTCTGTATACTCTTATATTCGGTGATCCCCGGCTGTAATGTCTGTATACTCTTATATTCTGTGATCCCCGGCTGTAATGTCTGTATACTCTTATATTCTGTGATCCCCGGCTGTAATGTCTGTATACTCTTATATTCTGTGATCCCCGGCTGTAATGTCTGTATACTCTTATATTCTGTGATCCCTGGCTGTAATGTCTGTATACTCTTATATTTTGTGATCCCCGGCTGTAATGTCTGTATACTCTGTTACTTCCCCCTGCCCAGGAGCTGTGGTATATCCCACCTGTTCCTGCGTGGTTGGACACATACATTACACAGGGATACATTTATAAGAATTTCTCAGAACAGGAACATGTTTTTAACACCTCTAATTGTGGAACTTAGAATAAAAATAAGATTTATTGATTAGAATGAACAATTGTTTGTGACACAACCCATTTAACAAGTTCACAACCAAGGGTGTAATAGTACGCCCTTGGCCACCTCCCTACCTCTGATGCGAGCTCAGGCGCTGAGCTCGCATCCTCTCCACACGTCAGCTGATCTGATCTGCGCTGTTAACCCTTTTGATCATGCTGTTCCTCGCCGACATCAAAGCCCCCATGATGCAATTACGAGGCCTTGATGCATTGTCGATTGCAGTGTAGGGTCAGCTGATGGTCCTGGATGATGTCATGAATTACTTCCTCCCGGCGATCCCTGAGTGACGTTGCCTGCAGAAAGTGATCATTTGTGCTGTGCGGAGGGTGGTGAACAGTGATGGGCGAACCCGAACTGTAAAGATTGGGATCCATACCGAACACTTAGTGTTCCGGCACAGTGTCCAAACACAGACTTGCCAAAATCAAAGAGTTATTAAACATCATCACTATACTTACCGGCAACCCACCATCTCACTGTCTCGTGTCCCTCCGTCCTGCCGAATCTACTTCCGGGACCATTCATTAACTTCTAGGATATTCACTGCAGAGGGCGGAACAGCCAATCCTCACTCCGACGTAATCCACAGGTCTTCTTATCTTCAGCTCTGCTACATCTCTTACCAGCAGACAAACACATCTATGCATAAAGCGAAGTATCTCTAATTTTTAGCTGAAATATTTCTAAACTCAATTATTATATAGCAGGGTGCCGCTTCCCCTTTAAGAGTTGTGAAGACCTGTGGATTATGTCCGAGTGAGGATTTTTTTTTGTAATAAAGATGGAGCGGCGGGAGCCCACACTTTTTTTAAAATTTTTTATTTGAATAATAAAAAAAAATATATTGTGCTTCCCAGTATTTTGATTGCCAGCCAAGATAAAGCCAGGCAGCTCGGGTGGCAGCCCGTAGCTGTCCACTTTATCTGTGCTGACAATCAAAAATACAGTGGAGCGCTATGTCATTTATTTTTAATTATTTATTCTTAAACTAAAGTATGTGTGAGGGACCCTACAGTCAAACACAGACGCTGTCACAGAGAGTGGGCGTCTGTGATTGGATGCTGAAGTAACCTGAAACCATACTAGAATATATGGGCTGATTCCAGATTACTCAACAGACAATCACAGATGCCCACTCTCAATGACAACGCATGTGATTGGTTGTTGGAGCGAGTGCAGTGAATAACCCGGACGTTAATGATCGACCCTGATGTAGTGGCAGGATAAAGGGACCCAGTAAGTATAATGATAATATTTAATAACCATGTGCTTTATTTTACAGCCCTCCGCCGCCATCCCATAACTTTAAAGTCTGAGTTCAGGGTTCGGACTCTAGTTCAAGTCACGTTCGGCCCTGAACTCGGACCCAGGCGAGTCCGCCGAACCTGAACATCGGCATGTTCGCCCATCACTAATGGTGAAGCATCTCTCTGCCACACTGTGCAGTGTTGAGGTGCCCTAAGGGGCGATGTAAAACAAGGAAAAAGTGGGGGGAAAAAAAAGTTTTAAGGAACGTGAAAAAAATAAAAAAAAAAACAAATGTACTAATCACCCCCCTTTTGCCTTATTGAAAATAAAACTATTGTACAGTACTTGGGGGATAATGGGGGTGTATCGTACAATCAGAATCTTGTTTTTTTGTTGGTTGTTTTCTCTTACAAGGGGGGTTGCAGTGGCAGCTGTGGTGGAGCGAGGGTGCAGGGTCCACAGCGGATGTGGGCAGGGGAACAAGGCTGCGGGTCTAGAGCTGTGGGGGGGTGTGGGCATACGGTGGCCGCCCTTTTTCCGGTTATGGCAGGCAAGCTGCACCTCTGCCTCTACCGCCCAGGACTCCCAGGCAATGGCTGCGGAGGCGGCGCACGCGCAGATCGAGGTCCCAGAAACATTACCACAACGACCAACCAGAGCTCAGCTTTCATTTTACCTCAGCAGTGTAAGAAATGAGTGAAGCCATTGTCTTGTTCCTGTCAGTCGGGTGATTCTCTGTGAAGGGTGGTAGTGATTTGTCTGTGCCTCCAATATGGCTTATTGTGTACAGACAGAGCGCACAGGAGTCCCCTGACAGGGATGTGGGCGGAGGTCAGACAGAGCGCACAGGAGTCCCCTGACAGGGATGTGGGCGGAGGTCAGACAGAGCACACAGGAGTTCCCTGACAGGGATGTGGGCGGGGGTCAGACAGAGCATACAGGAGTTCCCTGACAGGGATGTGGGCGGGGGTCAGACAGAGCACACAGGAGTTCCCTGACAGGGATGTGGGCGGGGGTCAGACAGAGCACACAGGAGTTCCCTGACAGGGATGTGGGCGGAGGTCAGACAGAGCACACAGGAGTCCCCTGACAGGGATGTGGGCGGAGGTCAGACAAAGCACACAGGAGTCCCCGGACAAGGATGTGGGCGGAGGTCAGACAGAGCACACAGGAGTCCCCTGACAGGGATGTGGGCGGAGGTCAGACAGAGCACACAGGAGTTCCCTGACAGGGATGTGGGCGGAGGTCAGACAGAGCACACAGGAGTCCCCTGACAGGGATGTGGGCGGAGGTCAGACAAAGCACACAGGAGTCCCCGGACAAGGATGTGGGCGGAGGTCAGACAGAGCACACAGGAGTCCCCTGACAGGGATGTGGGCGGAGGTCAGACAAGAGCACACAGGAGTTCCCTGACAGGGATGTGGGGAGGTCAGACAGAGCACACAGGAGTTCCCTGACAGGATGTGGCGGAGGTCAGACAGAGCACACAGGAGTTCCCTGACAGGATGTAGGCGGAGGTCAGACAAAGACACAGGAGTTCCCTGACAGGGATGTGGGCGGAGGTCAGACAAGAGCACACAGGAGTTCCCTGACAGGGATGTGGGCGGAGGTCAGACAAGTACACAGGAGTCCCTGACAGGAATGTAGGCGCGAGAGTCAGACAGAGCACACAGGAGTTCCCTGACAGGGATGTGGGCGGAGGTCAGACAGAGCAACAGGAGTTCCCTGACAGGGAATGTAGGGGAGGTCAGACAGAGCGCACAGGAGTTCCCTGACAGGGATGTGGGGGGGTCAGACAGACCCTACAGGAGTTCCCTGACAGGATGTAGGGGGGGGTCAGACAGAGCACACAGGAGTCCCCTGACAGGGATGTGGGTGGAGGTCAGACAGAGCGCACAGGAGTCCCTGACAGGAATGTGGGCGGAGGTCAGACAGAGCGCACAGGAGTCCCCTGACAGGGATGTGGGTGGAGGTCAGACAGAGCACACAGGAGTCCCCTGACAGGGATGTGGGTGGAGGTCAGACAGAGCACAGGAGTCCCCTGACAGGGATGTGGGTGGGGGTCAGACAGAGCGCACAGGAGTCCCCTGAGAGGGATGTGGGCGGAGGTCAGACAGAGCACACAGGAGTCCCCTGACAGGGATGTGGGTGGAGGTCAGACAGAGCATACAGGAGTCCCCTGACAGGGATGGTGGGCGGAGGTCAGACAAGAGCACACAGGGCGCTGACACGACCCTGCATGGTGTCACCACATGGCTAATTTGCATGTGCAGCGATGGGCTGCCATTCCCTTACTCCAGCCCTGCGCATGCACACCTACCCATGCGTATGATAGGAGGACATCCGGACGGAAGTGGATGACATACATATATTGCCTTGTGGTGTCTGTCGAGGAGGAGAAGTTAGCTACTTCCTCCATGACCTAAAGAGATGGTGAGGACTCCTGTCTGATGGATAAACACATCCCGCCATCGATGGATCACGTTTCATTCTCTACTAGATGTGGGCCCCATGCTATTGCATTGGGAGGGGGATGACATCACAATGGTGGCGGGCGCTGTAGGTGGCTGCTGTCTCTCACCGCCCCACCCATCGTGTGCTCTCTTCTCCCGTGCTGTCTCCTTTGAGCTGTCTCCCCACTGTGCGCTCTCTCTGCATCCAGTGTGCGAAGAGCGGGGGAGGTTGAGGGCAGTGTGCGTAGACTGGGGGAAGTCCAGGACGGCGTGCGGAGACCAGTACTGGTTGAGGGCGGCATGCGGAGACCGGGCAAGGTTGAGGGCAGCACTGTCTGTGCGCAGCTCTCTGTGCACCCCCATTCCGTGTCAGGGAAAGGCCCTCTGGTGATGTCACAGTCAGATGATCTGGCTCCGCCCATGACCGTGACATTACTACAGGTCCTGAAGGGTGTTTGCAGGGGGCATATAGGACTTGTGGTGATGTCACGGTCATGTGCTGGCCAATCGCGTGATAGAAGGACACAATTACAGCGGAAGTGGAAGAGAGACGCCACAATGTAAGTATATAATAGATGGTGACAGAAAGCACCAGATATGAGTAAACATGGCGGATCACATCTCACAGCCATTCCCCACCCCGAAACCAACGACAAAACACAACAGACACCTACAAAAAGAAAGATTCCAGGAAGACGGCGGAGAAGAGCTGATGTTTTCTAAATCCCTTTAAAACAAAGAAGAAAAAATATATTCTCCAAAATGAAAACATTATTGTTATCTATATATATATATATATTTTGTTTTTTTACAAGAAAAAAAAAAGGTCATAAATAAGTGAGAGTGTGAACTCCGGTGTAACAAAGATCTGGAATGTGATTTTCTCGAATCTAAATATTCGTCTTGTCGTACAAACATCCGTCTAAATAAAGCTTTCATTGTTCTACAGTAAGAAAGGTAAAAGTCAAGGCTCGGGTGGGCAGTGTACTGTAAACGATCCTTAATGCCGGGCAGTTCTGAGGAGTGTACGGGACTCGCCCCTCTAATGTCGCTGTCAGTTCAGCTCATTTCAGCAGTCGATAAATAATTAACGGCGTAATCCGGTGAGGTTGGCGCTGGTCCCTGGCTCTGTGGGGGTGGGATCAGTTTTCTGGCTAGTGGTGCGGTTTACCGATATCAACGGTAATGTTGATGTACAGAGGCTCATGTTCAATGGACAGCACCTTGTAGGTGCAGGAGTTCAGTCCGTCCGTCTTCCACACCTTGGACGCTTGCTTTAGTAACTGCCCCCTGCGAGAACCGAAAATATATTCTATATAAATACTGATTATTACACACACATGTAATTCACAGTGGCGGCACCCCTGGTCAAAATTACCGCATTTTTTGGACTATAAGACTCACCCAAATTTTAGAGGAGGAAAATGGGGAAAAATTAAGCAAAATATGTGGTTATAATGCTCTGCTATGGGGGAGGATCTGCTGCTAACATTGTTATGGGGGTAATGTCCCCATCCTGGGCCCCTTCCAGGTAATATATGACCCTCATCCTGGCTATAGCCCCACAACCTGGTTTATAATCCCAATCCTGGATATGGCTGCCCAACCTGGTTTATAATCCCCACCCTAGATGGGGCCCCCATAGTGGTATATAGCCCCCAATCCTGGTTTCTAATCCCCACCCCGAATACGGCCCCCCCATTCTAGTATATAGCCTCCCCATCCTGGATATGGCCACCCACCCTGGTTTATAATCCCCATCCTGAATAGGGCCTCCAATCTGGTATATAGTCCCCCCTTCTTGGATAGTTCCCCCCATCCTGATATACAGCCCCCATCTTGGATATGGCCTCCCGGTCCTAGATATGGCCTCCTCATCATGATACATGTCCCCCCCCAATCCTAGATATGGCCTCCTCAACATGGCACATGTCCCCCCCAATTCTAGATATGGCCTTCTCATCATGGTACATGTCCCCCCAATTCTAGATATAGCCTCCTCATTATGGTACATGTCCCTTAAATTCTAGATATAGCCTCCTCATCATGGTACATGTCCCCCCAATTAGATATGGCCTCCTCAACATGGTACATGTCCCCCCAATTCTAGATATGGCCTCCTCAACATGGTACATGTCCCCCCAATTAGATATGGCCTCCCCATCATGGTACATGTCCCCCCAATTCTAGATATAGCCTCCCCATCATGGTACATGTCCCCCCAATCCTAGATATGGCCTCCTCATCATGGTACATGTCCCCCCCAATCCTAGATATAGCCTCCTCATCATGGTACATGTCCCCCTAATCCTAGATATGGCCTCCTCATCATGGTACATGTCCTCCATACAAGTGCACACAAATAAATAAAGATGTAACGCACCTCTCTGTCGTTCCCCTGCTTGCAGCACTGAGCCGTCCTCCGGTCTGTGCCATCATCCGATCATGTGAGTGTCGCAGTACAGTGATGTCATCACTACGCACCCCGCTCACATGATCATCTTCCAGGACACACAGGATGACATTGCGGTGCTACAAGCAGGGGAACGATAGAGAGGTGAATTACATTGCTTACTATTTTTTTTTTGTGTGTGTGCTGGGATGGGGGCCATATCTAGGATGGGGGGGTGAGTATACTTAGGCTCATGTAATGTGTTCCAATACCCCGCCCACTTCTCGTATTGAAAGATGATGGACATGAGGAGGCAATGCATATTATATGAGCCTAATGAGTGGGCTCACATGACTACCGGCCTCCTGTGCAGCCTGCTCCAGCCTCCGGAAATTGGCCGATGCAAAAATTGACATGAAAAAGTCTTCATACCCCGTGAACATTTCCACATATGTTTATGTTACACCCATAAACGTAAAATGTATTTTTTGAGATTTTATGTGATACTAACAATAAGTACAAGTACTTGAGAAGTGTAAAGGAATTGATACATGATTATCTAAATAGAAATATGAAAATTGTGATTTGCATTTAAATTCAGTCCTCGGTAGTGTGATTCCCCTAAATAAAATCCTGAGGGACCAATCACCTCCAGAAGTCACATCTATAGTAAATTGCCTCCACTTGAGTGTAATGTAAACTACAGCTGTACTGTGAAACCTCAGAGATTTGTGTGAGAACATCAGGGATCAAACATCATCATGGAAACCAAGGAACACACGAGACAGGTCAGGAATAAACAGCACCATGAAAACCAAGGAACACACGAGACAGTTCAGGGATAAACAGCACAATGAAAACCAAGGAACACACCAGACAGGTCA
Source organism: Allobates femoralis (assembly GCA_033576535.1). Classification (NCBI taxonomy): domain Eukaryota; kingdom Metazoa; phylum Chordata; class Amphibia; order Anura; family Aromobatidae; genus Allobates; species Allobates femoralis. The sequence continues at coordinate 9,308,409 of JARQOC010000002.1, read as the reverse complement.
GGGATAAACAGCACCATGAAAACCCAGGAACACACCAGACAGGTCAGGGATAAACAGCACCATGAAAACCAAGGAACATACCAGACAGGTCAGGGATAAACAGCACCATGAAAACCAAGGAACACACCAGACAGGTCAGGGATAAAGTTATGGAGAAGAGTAAATCAAGGTTAGGTTATTAAAAAAAAAATAGCCCAAGCGCTAAACGTCTTAGGGAGCACTGATTAATCCATCATTGAAAAACAAAAGGAGTATGGTACAACTGCAAACCTTTAAGACATGGCCGTCCACTGAGACTGACATACCAAGGAAGAAGATAGCATTTGCTATCTTCCTCAGCATTTGCTATCGAAACGCGTCATGGCTTGGAGAGCTAACTTAATAATTAAACTTTTGATATAATCCTCTTAATCGCCTCAGCGCTTCCCGAACACCGTATCGTTTATATCTGGAGACCAAGGAGAAGAGCCGAGAGGCCCATGGAGGAATTGCAGAGATCACAGCTTAGAGTTCTGTGTTTAGCCCAAAAAGTTCTCATCTGACCAGAGCCCCTTCTCCCCTATGTGTGGTGGAAAACGAACCCTGCACATCACCTTGAAAACCCCCTCCCCACCGTCACACATGGTGGAGGCAGCATCCTGCTGTGGGGAGGCTTTTCTCCAGCAGGGGCAGGGAATCTGCTCCGAGGTGATGGAAGATGGATGGAGCTAAATACAGGACAATCCTGGAGAAAAACCTATTAGAGGCTGCAGAAGACCTGAGACTGGGGCGTAGGTTCACCTTCCAGGAGGACAATGACCACAAACATCTACAATAAAGGGTTTAAATCAGAACATATTCCTGTGTGAACGGCCAGTCACCGTCCAGACCCAAAATCGCTACATTGTGTTGGCATCACATAAAATCCCAATAAAATACATTTAAGTTTGTGGGTGTAATGTAGAAAACTTCACAGGGTGTGAATACTTTCTCCAGGAACTGTAATTATATAAAGAGGAGGCCCAAGTTATTCCAGCTGTAGATATATAGAATAATATAGAGAAAATCCATAGATTATACCAGATCTATATAGAGGTATGACGGATAAACTCACCGTTCCTTGTTGACCTCGTTCCCTGAATCTCTGGTATGGAAAATCATGGTGTATCTGGCTATTTCTGGAGGAGGCCGCACCACCGCCATCTTCCCAAAATGCACCCTGGAATGACGTTAGTAGATACATGAGCAGAGGTATGTCACATAGTGCTATAAATTACAACATTATTTTAGCCTTAAATATGTGTACATAGGGGCAGCATCAGAGTAGTTATACTATTATATGCATGCAAACGTTTGTGCACCCCTTGTCATAATTACTGTTATTGTGAACAGATAAGCAAGCTGAAGATGAAATGATCTGTATAAAGGTATAAAGATGACACATTTCCTTTATATTTTAGGCAAATATATACTACTGCATCTCAATGTATTAGAAGATCATCAAAAAGGGACTTTAAAGGGAACCAACCACCTCAGATGACGACTATAAGCTGTTAATACATGTCCCTGCACCCTACCTACACCATTCCACCTATGTTTTTCTTAAGAATATTGATAAATGTAAACCGAAATATACACTTTATAAAATTACATGCCTGTGTACTTCTGGGCGTCTCCTTCTGGGTCAGTTAATAGAGGGCTGTGTCTCCAGCAGCATGACTGGCTTCTCTAGCCCTCCCTCTTACTTTGCAGGATGTTATCTATCAGTGGGCGGGCAAAGTAAAGTCCTGCAAAGTAAGAGGGAGGGCTAGAGAAGCCAGTCATGCTGCTGGAGACACAGCCCTCTATTAACTGACCCAGAAGGAGACGCCCAGAAGTACACAGGCATGTAATTTTATAAAGTGTATATTTCGGTTTACATTTATCAATATTCTTAAGAAAAACATAGGTGGAATGGTGTAGGTAGGGTGCAGGGACATGTATTAACAGCTTATAGTCGTCATCTGAGGTGGTTGGTTCCCTTTAACTCAGTAACTCAATGCATAAAGTGAAATACCGTATATACTCGAGTATAAGCCGAGTTTTTCAGCACAATTTTTTTGTTCTGAAAAGTGCCCCCCTCGGCTTATACTCTAGTCACTCGGTGTTGGCTTGGAGGGTGGGGGGCTGTGACCGGGGGCTGGAGGAGGCAGGGAGGGGCCGCAGTGACCAGGGCGGTCACGTGGTTCCGCCTCATTAGTGTAATGAATATGCACTGCATCCCCCTGTCCATCAGTGGCGTGGGGAGCTGTGCATATAGCACTACACTGGCCCCCAGCAGTGATATACAGCCCCCCCTCCCTCGTATCTGGCCCCCAGGCTGCGGCACCTGTTAAAATAACAAACATTTCATACATCACCTTTCTGGCAACTCCTGGCAGGCAGCGCCACTCCTCCGGTCCCGGCTTCTTCCTGCTTGTGCCGGTGTCATGTGACCGGGTGCAGCAGATGACGTCATCTGCTGCATTGACCACAGCAATAGAAGCCGGCACAAGCAGGAAGAAGCCGGGACCGGAGGAGCGGCGCTGCCTGCCAGGAGTTGCCGGAAAGGTGATGTATGAAATGTTTGTTATTTTAACAGGTGCCGCAGCCTGGGGGCCAGATACGAGGGAGGGGGGCTGTATATCACTGCAGAGGGGCCTGTATACCACTGCAGAGGGGGCTTGTATACCACTGCAGAGGGGCCTGTATACCACTGCTGAGGGGTCTGTATAATACCACTGCTGAGGGGCCTGTATACCACTGCAGAGGGGCCTGAATACCACTGCAGAAGGGCCTTGTATACCACTGCAGAGGGGCCTTGTATACCACTGCAGAGGGGCCTGAATACCACTGCAGAAGGGCCTTGTATACCACTGCAGAGGGGCCTTGTATACCACTGCAGAGGGGGCTTGTATACCACTGCAGAGGGGCCTGTATACCACTGCAGAGGGGCCTGTATACCACTGCAGAGGGGCCTGTATACCACTGCTGAGGGGTCTGTATAATACCACTGCTGAGGGGCCTGTATACCACTGCAGAGGGGCCTGAATACCACTGCAGAGGGGCCTTGTATACCACTGCAGAGGGGCCTTATATACCACTGCAGAGGGGGCTTGTATACCACTGCAGAGGGGGCTTGTATACCACTGCAGAGGGGGCTTGTATACCACTGCAGAGGGGCCTGTATACCACTGCAGAGGGGCCTGTATACCACTGCAGAGGGGGCCTGTATACCACTGCAGAGGGGGCCTGTATACCACTGCAGAGGGGGCCTGTATACCACTGCAGAGGGGGCCTGTATACCACTGCAGAGGGGCCTGATATGAGGGAGGGGGGCTGTATACCACTGCTGAGGGGTCTGTATAATACCACTGCTGAGGGGCCTGTAAACATTGCTGAGGGGCCTGTATACCACTGCTGAGGGGCCTGATACAAGGGAGGGGGGCTGTATAATACCACTGCAGAGGGGCCTGAATACCACTGCAGAGGGGCCTGTATACCACTGCAGAGGGGCCTGTATACCACTGCAGAGGGGCCTGTATACCACTGCAGAGGGGCCTGTATACCACTGCAGAGGGGCCTGTATACCACTGTAGAGGGGCCTGTATACCACTGCAGAGGGGGCCTGTATACCACTGCAGAGGGGGCCTGTATACCACTGCAGAGGGGGCCTGTATACCACTGCTGAGGGGCCTGATACGAGGGAGGGGGGCTGTATACCACTGCTGAGGGGCCTGTATACCACTGCTGAGGGGCCTGTATAATACCACTGCTGAGGGGCCTGTATACCATTGCTGAGGGGCGCTATATACCAGTGACGGGGGGGCTATATAACAGGATGGGGGTCTGCTGCATTTCTCACCCTAAGCTTATACTCGAGTGAATAAGTTTCCCTGGTTTTGGAGGGTAAAATTAGGGACCTCGGCTTATACTCGGGTTCGGCTTATACTCGAGTATACACGGTACATCTATTATATAGAGTCATTACACACAGAGGGAGCTATTTCATGTGTTTATTTATGTTAATGTTGATGATTATGACTTACAGGCAATGAAAACCCAAAGGTCATTATCTCAGAAAATTAAAGTAGGGAGGATGAAGGGTTAAACACTGTGCTGCCATATTCCACCAGACATCAAAGGCTGAATATAATATTGATTTATTAGTCAACGTGTTTCAGGGCTCCCGGAAACATGACAATATGATATTGATTTTTGAGGATATTCTAATTCATTGAGATGCTCTGGTATACATATTTTTTTTATCTTTTACATTTTAAAATCAACAAAAGGAAAATGGGAAAATGGAAATGTTGGGGCACCCTGCAGGGTTAGCACCTAGTAGCACAGCGTTTGGCAAGTAGCACAGCTTGTAAATGCTTTTTGTATCAAAGAGTCTTTCAATTCTTGTTTGCAGGATTTTCATCCATCCTTTCATGGAAAAGTCTTCCAGTTCTGTGAGATTTCTGGCTCATTCCCGGCTCGTCTTCTAGTTCTGTGAGACTGCTGGCTCGTCTTCCAGTTCTGTGAGATTTCTGGCTCGTCTTCCAGTTCTGTGAGATTCCTGGCTCGTCTTCCAGTTCTGTGAGATTTCTGGCTCGTCTTCCAGTTCTGTGAGATTTCTGGCTCGTCTTCCAGTTCTGGCAGATTCCCGGCTCATCTTCCAGTTCTGTGAGATTCACGGCTCGTCTTCCAGTTCTGTGAGATTTCTGGCTCATTCCCGGCTCGTCTTCTAGTTCTGTGAGACTGCTGGCTCGTCTTCCAGTTCTGTGAGATTTCTGGCTCGTCTTCCAGTTCTGTGAGATTCCTGGCTCGTCTTCCAGTTCTGTGAGATTTCTGGCTCGTCTTCCAGTTCTGTGAGATTTCTGGCTCGTCTTCCAGTTCTGGCAGATTCCCGGCTCATCTTCCAGTTCTGTGAGATTCACGGCTCGTCTTCCAGTTCTGTGAGATTTCGGTCTCATTTTCCACTTCTTTGAAATTCCTGGCTCATCTTCCACTTCTGTGAGATTCCTGGCTCATCTTCCAGTTCTGTGAGATTCCTGGCTCATCTTCCAGTTCTGTGAGATTCCTGGCTCGTCTTCCAGTTCTGTGACATTCCTGTCATTTTCCAGTTCTGTGAGATTCCTGGCTCATCTTCCACTTCTGTGAGATTCCTGTCTCATTTTCCAGTTCTGTGAGATTCCTGGCTCATTTTCCAGTTTTATGAGATTTCTGGCTCATCTTCCAGTTCTGTGAGATTCCTGTCTCATTTTCCAGTTCTGGCAGATTCCTGGCTCGTCTTCCAGTTCTGTGAGATTCCTGTCTCATTTTCCAGTTCTGTGAGATTCCTGGCTCATCTTCCAGTTCTGTGAGATTCCTGGCTCATCTTCCAGTTTTGTGAGATTTCTGGCTCGTCTTCCAGTTCTGTGAGATTCCCAGCTCGTCTTCCAGTTCTGTGAGATTCCCAGCTCGTCTTCCACTTCTGTGAGATTCCTGGCTCATCTTCCACTTCTGTGAGATTCCTGGCTCATTTTCCAGTTCTGTGAGATTCCTGGCTCATCTTCCAGTTCTGTGAGATTCCTGGCTCATCTTCCAGTTTTGTGAGATTTCTGGCTCATCTTCCAGTTCTGTGAGATTTCTGGCTCATCTTCCAGTTCTGTGAGATTCCCGGCTCGTCCTCCAGTTCAGTGAGATTCCCAGCTCATCTTGCATGCTTTGCTCTTTTGAGGTCTAGCCACAGATTTTCAATGATGTTCAGAACATCCATCCTTTTGCTTTTTTACAGGTGGTATATTTGCATCAAGAATGTATTGAAATTTCACTGAATCCATTCTTCCTTCTGCCCATGAAATGCTCCCTGTGCCATTGAGTGCAATACAACCCCAAAGCATGATTGAGCCACCCCAATGCTTAATAGTTGGTGAGATGTTCTTTCCTGAAATTCTGTTCCTTTTTCTCCACACATATCTTTGATCATTGTGGCCAAAGAGTTCTAATTTAAACTCATCGGTCCATGGGACTTGTTTCCAAAATGCATCAGCCTTGTTAAGCTGTTGTGTTGCATACTTCTGATGCTGAATTTTAGGTGAGGACGCAGAAGAGGTTTTCTTCTGATGACTCTACCATGAAGACCATATTTGTGCAGGTGTCTGAACAGTAGAACAATGGACCACAACTCCAGAGTCTGCTAAATCTTCCTGAACGTCTTTTGCCTCTAGCAATCCTACAAGCAGCTCTCTCTGAAATTTCACTTGGTTTTCCAGACCTTATCTTGACCTCCACTGTTCCTGGTAACTCCCATTTCTTAATTACATTTCAAACTGAGGAAAGAGCACATTAACACAGCTTTGCTATCACCTTATAGCTTTCTCCTGCTCGGCAGCGTCTTAGAAGAACCCATGGCTGCTGGTTTTTGGCACAAGGTTAGGGGAGGCTGGGTTTTCATAAAGCTGTGAATTTCCATCACCTGACAGTGAACCAGTCATATCCCTAACAGGCTAATTAAGGTCTGAAACCTTGGTCTTAGTTGGTTGAACACACAAATCTCCAAGGGTGCCCAAACATACAAAAGACAAGTGTCATCTTTAACTTTATACAGTTTAGAGATCATTTCATCATCAACTTGCTTAACTGTTCACATTAATCATATGTAGAGATAGAGACCCTGATTCCAGCGATGTGTCACTTACTGAGCTGCTTGCTGTCACTTTGATAAAATTACTGTTTTCTCTGCTTCAGATTTAGCAGTAAATGACTCTGCTGGACTCTTTCATTAGTCCTACAATGACTTATGAAAACTACACTGAGCAGCCCAATAAGTGACACATCACTGGAATCAGGGTCTCCATCTCTACATTATGCTGCTGTCAGATGAGATGGCAAAAACCTGGTGACCGTGTCCCTTTACTTGACCAACAAGAGGCTTATTTTCCTGTAAAGTGTGTACAGAAAAGTGTTTTTCATGATGGACATATTCCCTGTGCTTCTATTTCTGAGACATACCCCATTTCTTATGTTATCCGAGCTTTTAATTACTGCCAATAACATCCCTCATTAGAGATCTCTGCCGTGTTCCGGAATTACTGTAGGATTATTCAATAATCAGAATACTTTATGAAATAAAAACTGTACAATGCGGAATATACTCAAATCAAATTCACATATATAATGAGCTTTGTGTCTCCCCAACTCCTCTTATTGGTAAAATCTTCACCAATTTTACAACTTTACCCTCTGACGAAGCTGAAAGTGAAACAATATTACTATTTACCCTCTGACAAAGCTAAAGGTGAAATGATATTGAAATGTACCCTCTGACAAAGCTGAAGGTGAAACGATATTGAAATTTACCCTCTGACAAAGCTGAAGGTGAAACGATATTGAAATTTACCCTCTGACAAAGCTGAAGGTGAAACGTTATTGAAATGTACCCTCTGACAAAGCTGAAGGTGAAACATTCAGTAGAGACTGGCGCACTTGCACCTTCTTAATTCCACAGTCAGTCAGTATCCATTCATGACTTTTCTTAGGACCGAATACAGGACCAAAACGTTGCACTACATGTGATGGAATAAAAAGACATCTATTTGATGGCATCGGCTGTGTGGAGCGCTGTCGTACTTTGGGACTTTGATACACACTCCAGAATGACTGGAAATGCTGCAAACTATATATCTTCTTAGGACCGGTCACGGCTTTTTTACCTTTATACTGTACACACTTTGAATACTTTTCTTTTCTGTTACTTTTATTGCCTAATAATAGCTGTATTGTTTTCTGTACAAATATTATGAAAGTTATTACAATGAAACACATTATGTGCATTACTCACTGCTATAAATTATAATCCTGGCAGAAGTTTGTACTGCTGCACCGCCATCTAGTGGTTGCTGATCAAACAAACACAATACTGCAAAATATGGACAAGTAGATACAGTATATTACCCTCCACAGAAAAATATTGAGATAACAAAGGTATGAAAATACATACACTATAATAAAAACGGTGATATTACCAGACAAATGAAAACATGAAGAGGGAGGAAGCAGGTTGTTACTATAATTAAGTAGAACACTTCAATTTATGAAGGCAACCACTAGATGGCGGTGTAGACTTACAAACTTCCACACATTATGATTTAAAGCACAAAAGAAGCACAAACAGTAGATGTATAGAAGACAATATAACTATTAGTAGGCTATTCAAGATATAGAAAATAATTATATTCATGTACACTCGAAACCAGACGTTTCCATCCTCTATACATAAAGACACATCTGCAGGTTTCTCTCACTATCTGACATGAAATCAGAATAAACCTTTCCTGTTTTAGGATAATTAGGATGAATCATAATGAATAATATTTGCCAAATGCAGAATAATGAGAGAGAGAAGGTTTTAAGGCATTTTTATTACTGAGGTCTGATGAAACTAAAATTGAAGTGTTTGTCCATAATTACCATCGTTACGTTTGGAGGAAAAAGGGAGAAGCTCGGAAGCCTAAGAACACCATCCCAACCATGAAACATGGTGGAGGCAGCATCATGGTGTGGGTTCATTTGCTGCAGGAGTGACTTCACTAAATAGATGGATCATGAGGAAAGAAGATTATGTGGCCATACTGAAGCAGCATGTGAAGACATCAGCCCGAAGCTACAGCCAAACTGCTTACACAGTGGCTTACGGATAACAAAGTCCATGTTGTGGAGCGGCCATCACAAAGCCCTGATCTCAATCCTATTAACAATGTAAGGGTAAAGCTGAAAAGTCTGTGAGCAACGAGACCTACAAACACGGCTCAGTTACTCCAGATCTGTCAGGAGGAACGGGCCCAAATTCCTACAACTATTGTGAGAAGCTTGTGGAAGGGCCCAAAACATTTCACCGAAGTCATACAGTGTAAGGGCAATGGGACTGAATACTAATGAAACGTATGGAGACTTGTGACTGCAGAAAGTAATAAAAAAGCCTTAAAACATTCGCTCTCTCATTATTCTGCATATGGCAAATATTAATAATTCTGGTTTATCCTAATTGACCTAAAACGGGAAAGGTTTATTCTGATTTCATGTCAGATAGTGAGAAAATCATGCAGATGTGTCTTTATATATAGTGGACGGAAACTTCTGGTTTCAACTGTACAATATAAATCTAAAAAGTAGTGACAGGTCCTAAAAAATATTAATGGATAATAACTGACTGTGAATCCAAGAAAGAGAGCAAAAGCCTCCACCCCAGACCCTGATGTGTGTTTCGCACTCCCGCTTTGTCAGAGGGTACAGTTGTAATGTTGGTGAAGATTTCTTTACTAATTATAAGAGTTAAACACACAAAAGCTCATTATATGTGTGAACTTGATCTGTTTAGATTTCAAATTGTACAGGTATTATCTCAAAGTATCCTGATTACTGAATAATCCTATAGTAATACCGGAACATGGCAGAGAGCTCTGGTAAGGGACAATGTGGCAGTAATTAAACAGCTCACATGTAACATGAGAAATCTGATAGGACTCAGAAATAGAAGACAGTAGGAAAATGAGACTTTTGCTGATAAAGTAATGTACCTTTTTCAATCACTGAAACCAATAGAACTACTACAATACATATAGCTACTACAATACATACACCTTTTATTTATGAGCTGTCCCTACTGTAGGCCTAACCCTAACCCCAACCATTAGAGATGCATAACTGTGCGCTGATAACAAGCTGGAAGATCCCTCTCATCGATAACAAGCTGGATGTTCCCTTTCATCGACAAGCTGGATGGTGCCTCTCCCTGATAAGTTGGATGAGTTGGATGGTCCCTCTCCTCAACAAGAAGCTGGATGGTCCTTCTGAATATCAAGCTGGATGGTCACTCTCCTCTATAACAAGCTGGATGGTCACTCTCCTCTATAACAAGCTGGATGGTCCTTCTCGATAACAAGCTGGATAGTCCTTCTCCTCGATAACAAGCTGGACGGTCCCTCTCCTCAACAACAAGCTGGATGGTTCCTCTCCTCCTTCACAAGCTGGATGGTCCCTCTCCTCGATAACAAACTGGATGATCCCTCTCCTCAATAACAAGCTGGATGGTCCTTCTCCTCAACAAGAAGCTGGATGGTCCTTCTCCTCGACAAGAAGCTGGATGGTCCTTCTCCTCGACAACAAGCTGGATGGTCAATCTCCTCTATAACAAGCCGGATGGTCCCTCTCCTCTATAACAAGCCGGATGGTCCATCTCCTCTATAACAAGCTGGATGGTCCCTCTCCTCTATAACAAGCTGGATGGTCCCTCTCCTCGATAACAAGCTGGATAGTCCTTCTCCTCGATAACAAGCTGGATAGTCCTTCTCCTCGATAACAAGCTGGACGGTCCCTCTCCTCAACAACAAGTTGGATGGTTCCTCTCCTCCTTTACAAGCTGGATGGTCCTTCTATTCCTGAGTCGACAGAACATACTGCCTATGGTTCTCATGAAAAATTTCACATTTTGATTCCTCTGACCAAAGAACAGTTTCCATCTTGCCTCAGTCTATTATAAATGATTTTTGTCCCAGAAAGGACGGCAGCGTTTCTGGATTGTGCTGATATTTGGCTTCTTCTTTGCAGGATGGAGTTTTCACTTGGATTTGTGAATTGTATAGAGAACTGTGCTCACAGACAGTGTTTTCCGTCGGCCATGTCCCTTGTGCACATGGATTTCTCTAAAATCTCTGAAATTTTTTATGATATTATGTGTGGTAGATGGTGGGATATTCAGAATCTTTGCAATTTTATGTTGACGAACATTATTTCTGAAATTGCGCCACAATTATTCATAGATTAGTGACCTCTGACCATCTTTGCTTCTGAGAGACTCTGCCTCTCTAACACCCTCTTTTATACCCAGTCACATGACTTAAAACTGGACCCTTGTTGAAGGCGAAGAGTTGATATATTGATATGTATTAACTATTAATTATATCTCTCTCTTTACATATATATCTCTGTGTCTTGGGTTTGGGGGGAGACAGACGAAGGAGTCAGACCATGTATAATAAAGAGAATTTTGTTTACGTACCGTAAATTCTTTTTTCTTTAATCATCAATGGGAGACCCAGACAATGGGGTTTAGGGCACTGCCCTCCGGAGGTCACACTAGGTACTACAAGTTTGTAGACACCGTCTCCTCCGCTTATAAACCCCTACCGCAGGGAACATCCTCAGTTTGGTCCATAAGCTGCGAGGAGACAAATAAACCACACCCGAAACGTCGGGAAGAAAACCGTGTACAAACGGCTCAACAACCCGGATAACACTGTCCCAACAGGGAACAGATCAACTGCAAAACATGCAACGGAACAACTGGGTGGGTGCTGGGTCTCCCATTGATGATTAAAGAAAAAAGAATTTACGGTACGTAAACAAAATTCTCTTTTTTCTGGTCATCATAATGGGAGACCCAGACAATGGGATGTCCTAAAGCAATACCCCAGGGCGGGAATAGTTCCTCAAAAGACGGATAACACATGGTCCCCCTCAAAGGTGGGCAACCGCCGCCTGGAGGACCCGCCTGCCCAAACTAGCATCCGCAGAGGCATGGGCATGCACCATATAGTGCTTAGAGAATGTGTGCAGGCTGGACCAGGTGGCCGCCTGACACACCTGTAGAGCAGAAGCTCGATGTCGCAAAGCCCAGGAGGCACCGACAGCTCTGGTAGAGTGAGCCTTCAATCCCACCGGGAGAGGCAAACCAGAAGACCGGTAAGCCTCTTGAATGGGAGCCTTGATCCATCTGGCCAAGGTTGACTTCGATGCCGCGGACCCCTTACAGCGACCTGTCATAAGGACAAATAATGAGTCCGAACTCCGGAAGGAGGCAGTCCTGGACACATAAATGCGTACAGCCCTCACGAGATCCAGAGTATGGAGGTCGCGCTCAACCTGATGCACGGGAGCGGGACAAAATGATGGGAGAACAATCTCCTGGTTCAGGTGAAAAGTGGAAACCACCTTTGGCAAGAATTCTGGCCGCGGGCGCAACACCACCTTGTCTTGGTGAACCACCAGGAAGGGCGACTTGCACGAAAGCGCAGCCAATTCTGAGACCCTTCTCAGAGACGTAATCGCCACCAGAAAGACCACCTTCTGGGACAAACGAGAGAGGGAAATGTCTCTCAGTGGCTCAAACGGCGGTTTCTGCAGTGTCGCCAGGACCATGTTAAGGTCCCAAGGGTCCAGAGGTCTCTTGTAGGGCGGAACCACCCGAGACACCCCCTGCAGAAATTGACGGACCTTCGGAAGGAGCGCCAAGCGCCTGTCAAACAGCACTGAAAGAGCTGACACTTGACCCTTCAGAGAGCTGAGGGATAAGCCCAACTCCAAACCCGACTGTAAGAAGGCCAACAACGTCGGGATGGACAAAGGCCACGGAGACCTGTCACCCGAGGCACACCAGGTAAAAAAGATTTTCCACGTTCTGTGGTATATCTTCCTGGATACGGGCTTCCTGGCCCGATTCATAGTGGCAACCACGGTAGGAGAGAATCCCCTGGATGTTAGCAGCCAGGCCTCAAGAGCCATGCAGTCAATCTGAGGGCCCTGGAATTGAGGTGGAAGAATGGGCCTTGCGCGAGAAGATCTGCGCGTTCTGGAAGAGCCCACCCGTGTCCGCCTGACAGTTGCCACAGGTCCGGATACCAGGACCTCCTGGGCCAATCTGGTGCCACTAGAATGGCTACTCTGCATTCCGTCCTGATTTTCCACAGAACCCTGGGAATCAGAGCCAGAGGCGGGAACACATATGGCAGATGGAAGCTGGACCAACTCAGGATCAGGGCGTCTGCCCCCAGAGACTGAGGATCCCAGGATCTCGCCATGTATTGCGGCACCTGATGATTCAGCCGCGAGGCCATCAGATCCACGTCCGGAGTGCCCCATCTGCTGCAGATGTCCCGGAAGACGTCTGGATGAAGAGACCATTCTCCGGCGTCCATCCCCTGCCGACTCAGGTAGTCGGCCTCCCAGTTCTCGACCCCTGGGATGTGAACTGCGGAGATCAGGCAGTCGTTGTCCTCCACCCAAGATAGAATGCGGTGGACTTCGGCGAGGGCCTGAGCACTTCTGGTCCCTCCCTGATGGTTTATATACGCGACGGCCGTCGCGTTGTCGGTCTGAACCCGGATGGGCTGTCCCGACAGGAACTTCTGAAACGCCAGAAGCGCCAGATAGACCGCCTTAATCTCCAGGACGTTGATCTGCAACGTCGACTCCAACTGAGTCCAGAGGCCTTGAGCCCTGTGGTGTAAGAACACCGCGCCCCAGCCCTTCAGACTGGCGTCGGTGGTCACCACTAACCATGACGGTTTGAGGAAGGACCGGCCCCGTGACAAATGACGTGGCAGAAGCCACCACTGCAGGGAATCTCTGGTCGGTTGGGAAAGTGCCACCAGCCGATTCAGAGAGATCGTCCTCTTGTCCCATTTGCGGAGAACCTCCAGCTGGAGAGGACGGAGGCGAAATTGTGCAAAAGGCACTGCCTCTATTGCCGCTACCATGCGCCCCACCAGCTTCATCAGGACCCGTAGGGATGATTGTGGTGACAGGAGGACTGCTTGCACTCCTGATTGGATCGCCATCTGTTTGACTCGTGGCAGAGACACTAGGGCTGAGTCCGTGTGGAAGTCCATGCCCAGATATGTCAGTGACTGGGTCGGAACCAGGGTCGACTTCTGGATATTGAGAAGCCACCTAAATTGTTCCAGAGACTTCATGGTTACCTCCAAGCTTTGTTGACAAAGGTGTTCCGATGGCGCCCTGACCAGCAGGTCGTCCAGATAGGGAATGACGGCATGCCCCTGCACATGCAGGAGAGCCATCATGGAGGCCATCACTTTTGTGAACACCCGCGGTGCCGAGGCCAGCCCGAACGGCAGCGCCACAAATTGGAAGTGTTCTTCCCCCACTGCGAATCTCAACCAGCGCTGATGAGCCGGTGCAATGGGCACGTGAAGGTAAGCGTCTCGGATATCTATCGACGCTAGGAAGTCTCCCTGTGACACAGCCGCGATCACGGAGCGCAGGGATTCCATACGGAACTTCCGAACCAACACGTGACGGTTGAACAACTTTAGGTCCAGAACCGGGCGGAAGGATCCGTCCTTCTTTGGGACGATAAAGAGGTTGGAGTAAAAACCCCGAAACCTCTCCCCGGAAGGCACCGGGACCACTACTCCGTCCCTGCGGAGACCCTCCAACACCAGGTGAAAAGCCAGAGCCTTTTCTGGGGAGGGGACCGACCGATGGAATCGGGATATCGGTTTTGACGTCAGCTCTATCCTGTAACCTCGCGAGACCACGTCTCGAACCCACTGATCTTGAACGTGAAGCTGCCACCTGTCCTGAAAACGAGACAGGCGGCCCCCCACCTGTGGGGAGGCAGGAAGGGAGAGCCAGTCATGTGGAGGCGGGTTTGGGGGCGGCAGCCGCTGCCCCCGCCGGCTTCTTTGGACGACTCTTAGAGCGCCACTGAGAAGCGGGCTTGCCCCCTCGGTCCGTGCGAGCGGACGGTGCTGATGACTGTGAGCTGGAACGAAAGGACCACTGCTTTGGGTTCCTTTTCACGGTATACCGTGGCTTAGGTTTATTCTGCGGGATCTTAGACTCAGCAGAATCCTTTATCAGCTTGTCCAGTTCGGTGCCAAAAAGCCTGTCACCAGAGAACGGAAGATTCTGCAGAATCTTCTTAGAAGTGGCATCTGAGTCCCAAAGACGCAGCCACAACAACCTGCGGATCGCAATAGCATTGGCCGAAGCCACAGCTGAGCGAGTGGCAGTTTCCAAAGTCGCCGTCCTGGCGTAGTCCGCATAGGCCTTTGCCCTCTCGGTAAGTGCCAGGACCTCTGGACTGGACCTTGCCAGGTCAGTAATACCATCCAAGCAGGTAGTAATCGCTTGTAAGGTCCAAACCGTGGCAAAATTAGGGGCGAAGGAAGACCCCACAGCCTCATATGAAGACTTGGCGAGTTGCTCGACCTGTCTATCGGTTGCATCCTTCAGCGAGGAGCTATCAGAGGCAGAGAAAAGGGAGCGTGCAGCAATCCTGGTCATGGAAGCGTCCACCTTCGGGGACTGCGACCACTCCTGAAGCACCTCCTGGGAGAAGGGGAAGCGATTGTCCTTGGATTTACGGACATAACGCCGCCTAGGGTGAACCCTGGGAGCTCTAACCACCCTTCCAAACTTAGTGTGGTCCATGAAGGAGCCACTTGGTCTAGCCTCTGGCCGCAGCCATTGATAGACCTCTTTCGGGTGTACAGTCACCTCCTCAGGGGGTGTCACGAGACGTAAGGTCTCGTTGATAGAGGACACCAAATCCTCCACCCCGTCTGGAGGTTCAGACACAGACACAGACCCGAAAGTCGAACCCCCATCATCGTCCTCACCATCCGAGGAACGCTCCTCCTCAGAGAGAACATGGAGCTCGGGTGACTCCTCACGACGAGCCCGCTTAAGGGGTCTCACAGCAGAAGAGGGAGACACCCGGGGGTAACTGGACGGAGTAGCTGGGCTATCCAGCCTCCTATTAAGTGCCTCCAGGGATTGCGACATGGAGGACAGCTGGGACAACAGAGATTCATTGATCTTATGCTGAGTTTCCCATGGCCCTGGGATCACCTGAACCTCAGGGTACAGCACCGGAGCTGCTGTCTCAGCAGTGTCAGTCCGGGCCTCTGGGCGTCCGCAGTTATTGCAGGACCCCTCCACCAGTGTCCCATTGCATGTAGCACAGGTAATGGTGGCATCTGCCGCCTTAGCAGCACGCTTCCTAGCTGAGGACATCGCCACAGTAGGGGAAAATAAGCCAAATTGTACAGACAAAACCGGGATTCCCGGTGGCTTACCGACCGCAGCGAAGCGGTAGGAGGAAGCGGTGTGTGTGTGACCTCCGCGCGAGTTTCCGGTCTCCCCTGGAGTGCAGACGCACGCTGCAGACAGATCCCAGCCGGGAAGTGAGGGGTAAAGATGGCCGCCGACAGTGAAAACGTGGGCGGCGCCGAAAACACGCGGGAGCACACACACACGCCCATCGATGACGTCACCGCACGGGCTGCTTCCCATCCTCCAAGCAGCCTCAGTATGAAGGCGCCAGAGCCCGCAGCGCGGGAAGTAGTGTGAAATACAACACACAGACTGCATGCACAAACAAACATCCGCAGCCTACAGCCTCAGCCCCTGTGACACACAGGGCGGTCAGCCAGGGTGACCCCAGCACAGGGTACACCTCCAGATCCGCGGACCCGAGAGTAACGCGCGGTCTGAGTGTCAGAACACATAAAGTGCCAGACACTACCCCCAGGCACACAGGAGACACAGAGTGCCTCAGTGCCGGTCCGGTCTGTAAGCACCATTTAGGGAGGCCTCGGACGGGGGTTCAGCACCAGTCCGGAGTGTAAGCACCATTTAGGGAGGCCTCGGACTGGGCTGGCTCCAGTCCGGTCTGTAAGCACCATTTAGGGAGGCCTCGGACGGAGCGGAGCTGTGCAAGGCTCCCATCTCCCACTCTCCAGAGCCCCCCAGAGAGGGATGGAAAGGAGCGCGACAGCGTACCGGGAGAACACAAAGTGTCCAGGCTCTAGGCCCTCCGGTACCTCCACCAGCGTGTTCCACAAGGGTGAGCGGGGAGGCTGTCGCAGGTCCCGACCGGAACCATTTTACCTTGTCTTCAGACGCCATCACGTAAGCTGTGAGAATGCTGTGAAGTGCAAGCAAAGCGTGATCCTCCGAGCACACTAAGTTTAAAACTGAGGATGTTCCCTGCGGTAGGGGTTTATAAGCGGAGGAGGCGGTGTCTACAAACTTGTAGTACCTAGTGTGACCTCCGGAGGGCAGTGCCCTAAACCCCATTGTCTGGGTCTCCCATTATGATGACCAGAAAATAGGAGTTTTCCCACACTGGCCAGCTCTGGTCATTGAGGGGATGCAGAATAGAGCTTTCTCAACACATCGCAATGCACCCCCCTCCCGTTCCAGCCTATGATAGAGAGAGGGATCTCTGCACATGCCCCTTTCTATAGATGATAAAGGTATGTGCCTTGACCACATGCTCTCTCGGAACTTGGACCAGCATGGAGCAGAAGCACAAGGCCTAAGTATCATCTCCCATATCCCACATATCTGTCCTGTAGCCTTCCCAATAACTCTAATAGCGTTTCCTTCTATAGATCTATCTTCTATAGATTTAGCCCTACATCCACCCTCCAGCTGGTTTTCATCAGTAACACTCCTCCAGCCCTTTGTTAGACCTCTCCAATCATTATCATGAGATGTGTATCGCTGCCGTCAGTTTCGAAATGAGTTAATGTTTGGAATGAAATGGAGAAATGTCCGGATCATTGCATTCTGGTTTTCTTTACATTTCTCATGATGCCGATCTATTAGTATAACAATCACAACATGCGCTCAGTAAAGAGAACATCTATGGATAAATTCTTCTCTTTTTATCGCTCTCATGTTTCACTTCTTGTCAGGTGCCATAAAGGAATTGTGTTATCAGAACAATGGTCGCAGTTTAAGTTGCTTTTTAGACTTTTAACACATAACAAATCCACTAAAGGCAAAGAAGCACAACCATGGAGGGCCGCAGCCACAAGACGATGTAACTCCGAGGACTTTACCTGTAGCGCAGGTCGTCGTCTTCACCACCCCAACCCCAGTAGTTGTTGGAATAGCCGTTCACCTTGGCTATCTGTTTCCTGGTCATAGCAGTGACTCCTCCGAAGTATCCCTTATACTTCAACCTGGAGGAAGAATGGAAGAACGGACGTTGTAAGAGGACAATCCACTCAACATGAATCGGCACAAAATTGTGGTCCCATGTTCTATTGAAGGAGCTCTACTGCGCTGATACATCCAAATGTTCCTGCTCCCATCATCCCCCACAATAGAAGGAAACTGCTCTTGGTGCACATACAGGTCTAATGTGTCCATAAACTGATTTACCATCCATTCTTTTACCATACATAGTTCCTCTCCATTAACATTCTGCAAGCACTATAGGTACTGGAGATTCCTTGTCTCTTTTCCCAGCATGCATTGCTCCTACCACTGTCCCAACAGCTTGCTTGTCCAGAATTGAAAACTCACTTGTATACAGTTTGGCATGCAAGAGTGCAAAAGCTGAGACAAAGACCTGCCCCAACTTCCTGTAGAGATAAAGACCTGCCTCCACTTCCTGTAGAGATAAAGACCTGCCTCCACTTCCTGTAGAGATAAAGACCTGCCTCCACTTCCTGTAGAGATAAAGACCTGCCTCCACTTCCTGTAGAGATAAAGACCTGCCTCCACTTCCTGTAGAGATAAAGACCTGCCTCCACTTCCTATAGAGACAAAGACCTGCCTCCACTTCCTATAGAGACAAAGACCTGCCTCCACTTCCTATAGAGACAAAGACCTGCCTCCACTTCCTATAGAGACAAAGACCTGCCTAAACTTCCTATAGCGACAAAGACCTGCCCCCACTTCTTGTAGACAAAGACCTGCCCCCACTTCTTGTAGACAAAGTCCTGCCCCCACTTCTTGTAGACAAGGACCTGCCCCGACTTCTTGTATACAAAGACCAGCCCCCACTTCTTGTATACAAAGACCCGCCCCCACTTCTTGTAGACAAAGACCAGCCCCCACTTCTTGTAGACAAAGACCAGCCCCCACTTCTTGTAGACAAAGACCAGCCCCCACTTCTTGTAGACAAAGACCTGCCCCCACTTCTTGTAGACAAAGACCTGCCCCCACTTCTTGTAGACAAAGACCCGCCCCCACTTCTTGTAGACAAAGACATGCCCCCATTTTCTATAGAGAGGGACAAAAACCTGCCTCCACTTCCTGTAGAGACAAACACCTTCCCCATACTTGTATACAAAGACCAGCCCCCACTTCTTGTAGACAAGGACTTGCCCCCATTTTCTATAGAGAGAGACAAAAACCTGCACCACTTCCTATAGAGACAAAGACCTGCCTAACTTCCTGTAGCGACAAAGACCCACCCCACTTCTTGTAGACAAAGACCTGCCCCCACAATTTGTAGACAAAGACCTGCCCCCACATCTTGTAGACAAAGACCTGCCCCCACTTCTAAAAAGACAAAGACCTGCCCCCATTTTCTATAGAGAGGGACAAAAACCTGCCCCCACTTCCGGTAGAGACAAAGATCCACCCCACTTCTTGTAGACAGAAATCTGCCCCCACTTCTTGTAGACAGAAATCTGCCTCCACTTCTTGTAGACAATGACCTGCCTCCACTTTTTGTAGACAAAGACCTGCCGCCACTTCTTGTAGACAAAGACCCGCCCCCACTTCTTGTAGACAGTAGGTTGGGTCTAATAATTATAATATTTTTGTCTACTAGCACGTGCCAGTAGAGGGCGCTGCATACTGTTTATACATTAATCTATAAACCAGTCTGCAATGAGCTCCCCCTAGTGGTGGCACCAGGCAGGAGGAATTTTATCATTTTGCTTTCTGGAGCCCTGACTGCGATAAACACCAAGAAATCTATTGTCAGTTTATCTCCTCGTCTATTCTATGTTCCAATCTTTGCTTTACAATGTTGTTTTCTTTCTTCCTATGCGGTGACTCTACAATGTTTAGGACCATGAACAGGAAGAGGAAAAGGTATTTTGTGTTTTTCTAAGCA
>JARQOC010000002.1:9235841-9288673 GCA_033576535.1 Allobates femoralis | reverse complement strand
CATTTATTATTTTTGTGTGTGTGCTAGGATGGGGGCCGTATCTAAGATTGGGGGTGGGCATGTACCAGGATGGAGGGGCTAATAAACCAGGATGGAGGGGCTAATAAACCAAGATGGAGGGGCTAATAAACCAGGATGGAGGGGCTAATAAACCAGGATGAGGGGGCTAATAAACCAAGATGAGGGGGCTAATAAACCAAGATGGAGGGGCTAATAAACCAAGATGGAGGGGCTAATATATTACCTGGAAGGGCCCCAGGATGGGGACATTACCCCCATACGTGTAGGCAGCAGATCCCCCCAATAACATTATAGCATTATAATCACATTTTTTGCTTAATTTTCCCCCTATTTTCCTCTTTTAAAATCTGGCTGCGTCTTATAGCCCGAAAAATACTGTAATTGCTGACAGTTCCCACCTGATGAATGACGTATATGCCGTAGTCCAGCTGCTGCCTCTGGAGGAATGGGTGTAAGTTATCCAGCAGGTACATGAGGTGCTTCTCCCGATTCCGGTGTGGGATCAGAATTGCTACTTTCTGTTGGGATCTGCATCTCTCTGGTTTGTAACGACCGTCGCTCACCATAGGAAACTTCTTCTCCATTTCTGCTACAGTGAGGTTGGGTAGAAATGTCAGCGGAACAACCCCCTCTGTAATTAAATAAAAACAAAAAACCTTATTGTAACAAACCCTCCGTCCATCACACCAAGCTGCTACCCCTGTCTACAAGCCGCACCTATACATCCATCACACCAAGCTGCTACCCCTGTCTACAAGCCGAACCTATACATTCATCACACCAAGCTGCTACCCCTGTCTACAAGCCGCACCTATACATCCATCACACCAAGCTGCTACCCCTGTCTACAAGCCTCACCTATACATCACACCAAGCTGCTACCCCTGTCTACAAGCCGCACCTATACATCCATCACACCAAGCTGCTACCCCTGTCTACAAGCCTCACCTATACATCACACCAAGCTGCTACCCCGTCTACAAGCCACACCTATACATCCCGCTGTGCACCCGTCACATAAGACAGGAAGGTTATTATTATTATTTATTGTCCTTCAGCTCGATCTGGAGCCATGGCGACCTGATGGATAAATGCTCTGTAGGAAGATCGATCTTAGCCTAGATATTTCAACCAGGGTCCTATCCAGTCTAGATAGGTCCGCCATGGTCTTCAAGCCTAGATAGGTCCGCCATGGTCTTCAAGCCTAGATAGGTCCACCATGGTCTTCAAGCCTAGATAGGTCAACAATGATCTTTACCGAACCTGGATAGGTCCACCAGGATCTGCAAGCCTAAATAGGTCCACCACGGTCTACTCTAATCCTAGATAGGTCAACCAGGGTCTTCTCTAAGCCTAGATAGGACCACCAGTATATTTGCAAGCTTAGATGGATCCACCAGGGTCTTCTCTGTCATTATCCTGATAGTATCAAGCCATTGGGTCGTTGGTCTTCCTCTTCACCTTGTTCCTTATATTCTTCAGACAGCTTCTAAAATCTCCAGCAGAAACTGCACAGAGCTCACAGGTCAAAGAGTGAATGAACTCTTTCAGCGACACCAGCTCATGGAAATTGGGATTACTTAAAGGCTGGGGGGGAAGGTGGACAACCACGTAACCTGACACACACAGCAACAGCTCACCTGGAGAGTCCCAGCCAGCTAATACCACGGACCGTAAATGCTACTTCATCTACTGATATTAACCCTTAAAGTACCAACAGAAATAAAGACATTTTATCTACAGAGCAGCTCACATAGACTACAGCTGACATCCCCATGGAAGTAAACTCTTATCCTCTATTTAGAGTTTATATGTTGTGTGACTGTCTGTGCTAAACTTGTCGTGTCTACCTTTCTTGAAGGTAATTTCTCACATTTGGTGGAGGATGCGGGTAACAGAGTGATACAGGCAAACACTGAACTGAGGTAAAGGACCTGGGAGACAGATACGGCTTCACTTTGGACAATCTGTGCCTTGTCTAATGAGTCTAATGAAGAAGAGACCCTAAATGCTGAGACGTTGTACTTTGCCATTTCCCATAGTCTAATAGACAATGTATGGAGCACAGACAAACCTTCTGCTTTCATGGGTAATTTCAGAGCCTTGTTTTCAGGCTTAGTCAAGGTCCAAGTGATCAGTAAGTTATCACCTAAACTGGAAATAGCCCTTAAGAGTGTAGTCACGATAGAAGAGATGGGCTAAAGCTGGTTAGAGAGCTGTTGGCTGGCAGCCACCTCTCCGGATTTAGAAGAAAGCCACTGCCAGACTCCTCCTGCCAGAGCTCACCTCCTGGACAACTAAAAGGCCAAGCCAAGTGCTCTGGATCCTCTTCCCTTCCTGACAATCTATTAAGGAAGAGTTGACTGTCAGCTATACTTTTCAAAAAAAGGATGTTCTACTCATTTGTCTTCAGGAGCGCAGCGCTCCTCAGCCTCGCGACTTTCCGTTCACCGGATGATGGTGCGCTCCTGAAGGGATGACACTTTGGACCAAGGTCATGGATGCATCTCTTGAGAGTGGAGAGTATATTGACTAAAAGATCATTTGCTAAGTTCATTTATCAGCACTTTGCAACTTCAACCATTGAAAAACGTGAGACAACCCCTTTAATGCCCTGTTAAAGCCTCCTTACGTTTCCTTAATCTGACCCCATTTATTTTATTTACATACATATCATAAGTTAGGAAACAAGACAAAACAATCCTCGGTTTTCATCGTAGTCAGGAACCCTTATTCTATGGAAGAAGTGGTCGATTCCTCAATGCTGCAAATGGGGAACAGTCCACTGTGCACACACAAATAGGGATTCTGACTACACTAAGAAACAGTCAAGTCATTTACCTAAGAATGTATTTTTTCTCTAGTAAGAAAATGGCAATTGTATACTCACGAAGCTTTGGTGAAAGTAAAGGGCAGACTTTTACGTCCACTTCTTTCTGGGAAGTCTGTTCCACAATAGGTGACAGGCTATTGTCCTCTCTTCTCTTCTCTGAGGGTGGAGCCTTCCAAAAGTTGTCCACCCGTGTTCTATATTTTGGCGTGTAGCTTGTGCTGTCCTTTATGTATAAGCTGGCCCAGCCAACAATCGTTAAACACGCCGCAAGAAAAAGCAGGAGCCGGATTTGGCAGAAGAGGTTTCCGACGGCGCCGCTCATTCCCATCACTACTCTTTCCTCTTCTCAGGACCCAAGACGCCAAAATCAAACACAGACCGGATGATCAACGGTGACTTCTTCAGGTCACCTCATCGATCTTTCGCGTAGAACGTCCATATTGAAAGGGGTCGACTGGAACAATTCACATCCCACAGTCGTTATCTGGAGACTCCAACCTACAGGAACGAAGGGGAATAACCAATGGTTAACTAGGCAGGAATCATCTGATCAGAGGAGGTGCCGGAGTCTGACTCCCGTCTATCAAATATGGATACATCAAACAATATTATAGTCGGGGGGGAAAACCCCATAAAGATTGATGAGAATTTCTGTCAATGCAAACATTTAGAGGACGATCACTTTCCAGGGCGGATCGTCCTTAAAAGATCTCACTTAAATATAAGTCTGTAAACTCTCTTATCTAGACAACTGAGTTATTTACTCCCTTACTAATACCTTCACTTAACCGTCTGGTAACCACAAAGCTCAAAGTGTCAGAAAGCTGAAATACTACCGGGAGAGGCGGATGCAACAGGCTGCGATCACGGTAACGGGGAGGAGAGTTCAGCGACACCGTCTCTTTAAATGGCCATCCTGTTCTAATCAGCTCATCACTGGATAGATCAGAACTATTACATCACTAGAGCCCCACCAATAACCAGAATGGGGGCTGTTGTGACCCTTGACTTCTGCAAAACTCCAATAAGGAGGATATAACTTGTATATAGTAATAATATGGTGCATGCTGGTGTAACCTGGGGATCTCCTGTATAAAATTATATGTGTGCAGCTAGTATAAGGTACAGTGTTGGCCAAAAGTATTGACACCCCTGCAATTCTGTCATATAATACTCAGTTTCTTCCTGAAAATGATTGCAATCACAAATTCTTTGCTATTATTATCTTCATTTAATTTGTCTTCAATGAAAAAACACAAAAAGAATTGTCCTAAAGCCAAATTGGATCTAATTCCACCAAACATAAAAAAGGGGGTGGACAAAAGTATTGACACTGTTAGAGAAATCATGTGATGCTTCTGTAATTTGTGTAATTAACAGCACCTGTAACTTACCTGTGGCACCTAACAGGTGTTGGCAATAACTAAATCACACTTGCAGCCAGTTGACATGGATTAAAGTTGACTCAACCTCTGTCCTGTGTCCTTGTGTGTACCACATTGAGCATGGAGAAAAGAAAGAAGACCAAAGAACTGTCTGAGGACTTGAGAAACCAAATTGTGAGGAAGCATGAGCAATCTCAAGGCTACAAGTCCATCTCCAAAGACCTGAATGTTCCTGTGTCTACCGTGCGCAGTGTCATCAAGAAGTGTAAAGCCCATGGCACTGTGGCTAACCTCCCTAGATGTGGACGGAAAAGAAAAACTGACGAGAGATTTCAACGCAAGATTGTGCGGATGATGGATAAAGAACCTCGACTAACATCCAAACAAGTTCAAGCTGCCCTGCAGTCCGAGGGTACAACAGTGTCAACCCGTACTATCCGTCAGTGTCTGAATGAAAAGGGACTGTATGGCAGGAGACCCAGGAAGACCCCACTTCTTACCCCGAGACATAAAAAAGCCAGGCTGGAGTTTGCCAAAACTTACCTGAGAAAGCCTACAACGTTTTGGAAGAATGTTCTCTGGTCAGATGAGACAAAAGTAGAGCTTTATGGGAAAAGGCATCAACATAGAGTTTACAGGAGAAAAAAAGAGGCATTCAAAGAAAAGAACACGGTCCCTACAGTCAGACATGGCGGAGGCTCCCTGATGTTTTGGGGTTGCTTTGCTGCCTCTGGCACTGGACTGCTTGACCGTGTGCATGGCATTATGAAGTCTGAAGACTACCAACACATTGTGCAGCATAATGTAGGGCCCAGTGTGAGAAAGCTGGGTCTCCCTCAGAGGTCATGGGTCTTCCAGCAGGACAATGACCCAAAACACACTTCAAAAAGCACTAGAAAATGGTTTGAGAGAAAGCACTGGAGACTTCTAAGGTGGCAGCAATGAGTCCAGACCTGAATCCCATAGAACACCTGTGCAGAGATCTAACAATGGCAGTTTGGAGAAGGCGCCTTCACATATCAGGGACCTGGAGCAGTTTGTCAAAGAAGAATGGTGTAAAATCCCAGCAGAGCATTGTAAGAAACTCATTGATGGTCACCGGAAGCGGTTGATCGCAGTTATTTTGGCTAAAGGTTGTGTAACCAAGTATTAGGCTGAGGGTGCCAATACTTTTGTCCGGCCCATTGTTGGAGTTTTGTGTGAAATGATCAATGTTTTGCTTTTTGCTTCATTCTCTTTTGTGTTTTTTCATTGAAGACAAATTAAATGAAGATAATAATAGCAAAGAATTTGTGATTGCAATCATTTTCAGGAAGAAACTGAGGATTATCTGACAGAATTGCAGGGTGTCAATACTTTTGGCCAACACTGTATACATTACACGAGACGTGAGTGCAGTTCACCAATTATATACAGGAGGTAACTCAGGACCAGTAATGTAATGTATGTACACAGTGACTGCACCAGCAGAATAGTGAGTGCAGCTCTGGAGTATAATACAGGAGGTAACTCAGGATCAGTAATGTAATGTATGTACACAGTGACTGCACCAGCAGAATAGTGAGTGCAGCTCTGGAGTATAATACAGGAGGTAACTCAGGATCAGTAATGTAATGTATGTACACAGTGACAGCACCATCATAACAGATTAGGTGGATATGTACCGTGCCTTGTGCAAGTATTCGGTACCTTGAACTTTTCAACCTTTTGCCACATTTCAGGCTTCAAACAAAGATATAAATTCTAATTTGTTTGTGAAGAATCAACAAGTGGGACACAATCGTGAGGTGGAACCAAATTTATTGGATATTTTAAACTTTAAACTGAGGCGTGGGGCGTGCAATATTATTCGCCCCTTTACTTTCAGAGCAGCAAACTCCCTCCAGAAGGTCAGTGAGGATCTCTGAATGATCCCATGTTGTCCTAAATGACTGGTAATGATAAAAAGAATCCACCTGTGTGTAATCAAGTCTCTGTATAAATGCACCTGCTCTGTGATAGTCTGAGCATCATGAAGACCAAGGAACACACCAGGCAGGTCCGAGATACTGTTGTGCAGAAGTTTAAAGCCGGATTTGGATACAAGAAGATTTCCCAAGTCTTAAACATCTCAAGGAGCCGCTGTGCAAGCCATCATATTGTAATGGAAGGAGGATCAGACCACTGCAAATCTGCCAAGACCCGGCCGTCGCTCTAAACTTTCATCTTGAACAAGGAGAAAACTGATCAGAGATCCAGCCAAAAGGCCCATGATCACCCTGGATGAACTGCAGAGGTCTACAGCTGAGGTGGGAGAGTCTGTCCATAGGATAACAATCAGTCGTAACTGCACACAATCTGGCCTTTATGGAAGAGCGGCAAGAAGCCATTTCTCAAAGATATCCATAAAAAGTCTGGTGTGAAGTTTGCCACAAGCCGCCTGGGAGACCCCAAACATGTGGAATAAGGGGCTCTGCTCAGAGGAAACCAAAATCAAACTGTGGCCACAATGTACAACGATATGTTTGGTGTAAAAGCAACAAAGCTCATCACCCTGAAAACACCATCCCCACTGTCACACATGGTGGAGGCCTGAAAACACCATCCCCACTGTCACACATGGTGGAGGCCTGAAAACACCATCCCCACTGTCACACATGGTGGTGACCTCATAACACCATCCCCACTGTCACACATGGTGGAGGCCTGAAAACACCATCCCCACTGTCACACATGGTGGTGGCAGCATCATGGTTTGGGCTTTTCTTCAGCAGGGACAGGGATGGTTAAAATTGATAGGAAGATGGACGGAGCCAAATACAGGACCATTCTGGAAGAAAACCTGCTGGAGTCTGCAAAAGACCTGAGACTGGGACGGAGATTTATCTTCCAACAAAACAATGATCCCAAACATAAAGCAAAATCTACAATGGAAAGGTTCAAAAATCACCGTCTCCAGGAGTTAGAATGGGCGAGTCACATCCAGACCTGAATCCAATGGAGAATCTGTGGAAAGAGCTGAAAACTGCTGATCACAAACGCCTCAATCCAACCTCACTGAGCTCCAGCTGTTCTGCAAGGAAGAATGAGACAAACCCCAAGAGACTGCAACTGTAATCACAGCACAAGGGGGCGCTACAGAGGATTAACTCAAGGGGCTGAATAATATTGCATGCCACACTGTTCAGGTTTTTATTTGTTAAAAAAGTTTAAAATATCCAATAAATTTGGTTCCACCTCACGATTGTGTCCCACTTGTTGTTGATTCTTCACAAAAATATTAGAATTTAGATCTTTATGTTTGAAGCCTGAAATGTGGCAAAAGGTTGAAAAGTTCAAGGGGTCAAATACTTTCACAATGCACTGTATATATACATAGGGGGCCAAATACTTTCACAAGGCACTGTATATAGGGGGCTGAATACTTTCACAAGGCACTGTATATATACATAGGGGGCTGAATACTTTCACAAGGCACTGTATATAGGGGGCTGAATACTTTCACAAGGCACTGTATATATACATAGGGGGCTGAATACTTTCACAAGGCAGTGTAAATATACAAAGGGGGCCAAATACTTTCACAAGGCACTGTATATATACATAGGGGCTGAATACTTTCACAAGGCACTGTATATATACATAGGGCTGAATACTTTCACAAGGCAGTGTATATATACATAGGGGGCTGAATACTTTCACAAGGCACTGTATATATACATAGGGGCTGAATACTTTCACAAGACAGTGTATATATACATAGGGGGACGAATACTTTCACAAGGCACTGTATATATACATAGGGGGCTGAATACTTTCACAAGTCACTGTATATCTATTGCACACCTGTCTGTATGACCTTTGGGTATTGTGTTTCGCTGAGCAGCAGCTCTATCAGGGCTTTCTCAGGGGGTTTCTGAGTTTCATCTTTCTATGTTGCTTGTTGTATTTCTCATTATTCTTTCTCTTATTGCAGTAAATGGAAACATTGTCACAATGTGCGGCCGGTGTATTAAACCAATGTACTGATTCCTTGTAGAGATCTTCTGAACAAGTAAAGTCGATAACAAGCTGCAACAATTTATATTAAACAATAATTGATTTTTTTTTCCCATAATCCCCTTAACACTTTGCAGTCTGACATCATCGGGAGCTGCACACATGGACTGAATTCAGGAGGATCCACCCGATGACATCATTCAGCCTTATGTTACCCTGGACATTATATAGTGCAACATCCAGAGCCAAACGACCTCCGGAACGCTGCATATACTTCTGCCAATGCCATGCGGCGTGCTGCTGCACAGGGCTCGGCCTGTCGCCTCTCATTGAGTCATGGGTGTCCCCCGTCCTTGGATGACCTTTGGCGAGTCTGGGACCTGAGGTCACATTACATTGTGAAAATCTGTTTTTTTTTTTAAAGTATATTCTTTTGGTGCTACAGGGGTTAAAAGACGCTTTCCTTGCTGGTAGTTCTTTGTTAGTCACTGCTGTGACCACTGGAGAAAGGTGGAGACACTGCTGTGACCACTGGACAAAGGTGGAGACACTGCTGTGACCACTGGACAAAGGTGGAGACACTGCTGTGACCACTGGACAAAGGTGGAGACACTGCTGTGACCACTGGACAAAGGTGGAGACACTGCTGTGACCACTGGACAAAGGTGGAGACACTGCTGTGACCACTGGACAAAGGTGGAGACACTGCTGTGACCACTGGACAAAGGTGGAGACACTGCTGTGACCACTGGACAAAGGTGGAGACACTGCTGTGACCACTGGAGGGAAGGTGGAGACACTGCTGTGGACACCTGGAGGGAAGGTGGAGGACACGATGCTGTGGACCACTGGAGGGAAGGTGGAGACACTGCTGTGACCACTGGAGGGAAGGTGGAGACACATGCTGTGACACTGGAGAAAGGTGGAGACACTGCTGTGATACTGGAGAAAGGGGAGACCTGCTGTGACTACTGGAGAAAGGTGGAGACACTGCTGTGACTGACTGCGGTAGAGAAAGGTGGAGACACTGCTGTGACTACTGGAGAAAGGTGGAGACACTGCTGTGACTACTGGAGAAAGGTGGAGACACTGCTGTGACTACTGGAGAAAGGTGGAGACACTGCTGTGACTACTGGAGAAAGGTGGAGACACTGCTGTGACTACTGGAGAAAGGTGGAGACACTGCTGTGACTACTGGAGAAGGTGGAGACAGCTGCTGTAGACACTGGAGAATGGTGAGACACTGCTGTGACTACTGGAGAAAGGTGGAGACACTGCTGTGACTACTGGAGAAAGGTGGAGACACTGCTGTGACTACTGGAGAAAGGTGGAGACACTGCTGTGACTACTGGAGAAAGGTGGAGACACTGCTGTGACTACTGGAGAAAGGTGGAGACACTGCTGTGACTACTGGAGAAAGGTGGAGACACTGCTGTGACTACTGGAGAAAGGTGGAGACACTGCTGTGACTACTGGGAAAGGTGGAGACACTGCTGTGACTACTGGAGAGGAAATGTGACTGGGAAGGAACTGCTGTGACTATGGAAAGGTGGAGACACTGCTGTGACTACTGGAGAAGGTGGAGACACTGCTGTGACTACGGGTGAAAGTGGAGACACTGCTGTGACTACTGGAAAGGGAGCATGTTGATGAAGGCTGAGCATCTGGACTACTGTGACTGGAAAGTGAGCACCTATGGAAGCATACACGGTGTATGGAGCTGTGAGGAGCTGCAGTACTGAGAACAACCACTACACGGTGTACAGAGCTGTGAGGAGCTGCAGTACTGAGAATGACCACTACACGGTGTACAGAGCTGTGAGGAGCTGAGCTGCAGTACTGAGAATGACCACTACATGGTTTACAGAGCTTTACTGTACGAGCAGTAAGACTATATATTCTTTACTGTAAGAGCAGTGAGCTTATAGATCATTTACTTTAATAGCAGTGAGACTAAGGATTCTATACTACACAAGCAATGAGACTATGGATACTTTACTGTAAGAGAAGTGATTATATAGATTCTTTACTGTAAGAGCAATGAGACTATGGATTCTTTTCTGTAACAGCAATGAGTCTATGGATTCTTCATGGTAAGAATAGTGAGACTATGAATTATTACCTTAGGAGCAGTGAGACTGTGGATTCTTTACTGTAAGAGCAGTGACACTATGGATTCTTTACTATATGAGCAGTGACACTATGGATTCTTTACTATAAGAGCAGTGACACTATGGATTCTTTACTGTAAGAGCAGTGACACTATGGATTCTTTACTATAAGAGCAGTGACACTATGGATTCTTTACTGTAAGAGCAGTGAGACTATGGATTCTTTACTGTAAGAGCAGTGACACTGTCGAGGTAAAGATATATTTTTACCTATATTTTATAGTATATATATATATATATGCATGTCATTTATACTTCTATATTTGTTTTTCTTTTATAACTAATATATTGGTTTATAGCATTAAATGGAACAATAAGTTTTTCTTCTGTTCAGGTATGTACTCAAGATAAATATATACCGTATATACTCGCGTATAAGCCGAGTTTTTCAGCCCAAAAATTGGGCTGAAAAGTCTCCCCTCGGCTTATACGCGAGTATATACGGTATATATAAAAAAAAAAAATCTCATGGGGTAGTACGCAGCAGCCCCAGGTCCCCCTCACTGTTTGGCGCCCCCACCGCTGCGCTCATACATTACCGGTCTAGCAGCTGTCATCCTCCGGTGGCAGATCGCGGCTCCCGCTTCCATCTTCTTCTGTGTCTTCCTGCATGTCACATGACCGGCCGGCGTCGCGATGACGTCATCGCGATGCGCCCGTCACAATGCAGAAGACACAGAAGAAGATGGAAGCCGGAGCCGGCGCCGGATCTGCCACCGAGGATGACAGCTGCTAGACCGGTAATGTATGAGCGCAGCGGTGGGGCGCCAAACAGTGAGGGGACCTGGGGCCGGTACTACCCCGGGGCTGCTGTTACTCCCCTGGGGCTGCATGTGTACTACCCTGGGGTGCTGTGTACTACCCTGGGGCTGCGTATACTACCCTGGGGCTGCTGTGTACTACCCCTGGGGCTGCTGTGTATTACCCTGGGGCTGCTGTGTACTACCCCTGGGACTGCTGTAAATACCCCTGGGACTGCTGTGTACTACCCTGGGGCTGCTGTATACACCCCTGGCTGCTGTGTATACCCCTGGGGTGCTGCTAGCCTTGTGAGCTGGTTACCCCTGGGGCTGCCGGGGCTGTGTACTACCCCTGGGGCTGTGATCCTGGGCTGCTGTGTACTACCCCTGGGGCTGCTGTGTATTACCCCTGGGGCTGCTGTGTACCTGGGCTGCTGTGTATTACCCCTGGGTGCTGGTATACCTGGGGCTGCTGTGTATTACCCCTGGGGCTGCTGTGTACTACCCCTGGGGCTGCTGTTATACCCCTGGGGCTGCTGTGTTTACTACCCCTGGGGCTGCTGTGTATTACCCCTGGGGCCTTGTCTCTGTCGTGTATTACCCCTGGGGCTGCTGTGTATTACCCCTGGGGCTGCTGTGTATACCTATTACCCCTGGGGCTGCTGTGTATACCACGTGCTAGGGGCTGCTGTGTATACTTTACACCCTGGGGCTGGCTGTGTGACTTACCCCTGGGGCTGCTGTATACTGCTGTGTTATACCCCTGGGGCTGCTGTGTATACCCCTGGGGCTGCTGTGTATTACCCTGGGCTGCTGTGTATACCCCTGGGGCTGCTGTGTATCCCTGGGGCTGCTGTTACTACCCCTGGGGCTGCTGTGTACTACCCCTGGGCTGCTGTGTACTACCCCTGGGGCTGCTGTGTATTACCCCTGGGGCTGCTGTATATACCCCTGGGCTGCTGTGTATACCCCTGGGGCTGCTGTATACACCCCTGGGGCTGCTGTGTACTACCCCTGGGGCTGCTGTGTACTACCCCTGGGGCTGCTGTGTATTACCCCTGGGGCTGCTGTGTATTACCCCTGGGGCTGCTGTGTATACCCCTGGGGCTGCTGTGTACTACCCCTGGGGCTGCTGTGTATTACCCCTGGGGCTGCTGTGTAATTACCCCTGGGCTGCTGTGTATTACCCCTGGGGCTGCTGTGTATACACCCCTGGGGCTGCTGTGTACTACCCCTGGGGCTGCTGTGTACTACCCCTGGGGCTGCTGTGTATCTACCCCTGGGGCTGCTGTGTGTATTACCCTGGGGCTGCTGTTAATACCCCTGGGGACTGCTGTGTACTACCCCTGGGGCTTGCTGTATACACCCCTGGGGCTGCTGTGTACTACCCCTGGGGCTGCTGTATACACCCCTGGGGCTGCTGTGTTACTACCCCTGGGGCTGCTGTGTACTACCCCTGGGGCTGCTGTGTACTACCCCTGGGGCTGCTGTGTACTACCCCTGGGGCTGCTGTGTACTACCCCTGGGGCTGCTGTGTATTACCCCTGGGGCTGCTGTGTACTACCCCTGGGGCTGCTGTGTACTACCCCTGGGGCTGCTGTGTATTACCCCTGGGGCTGCTGTGTACTACCCCTGGGGCTGCTGTGTACTACCCCTGGGGCTGCTGTGTATTACCCCTGGGGCTGCTGTGTACTACCCCTGGGACTGCTGTAAATACCCCTGGGACTGCTGTGTACTACCCCTGGGGCTGCTGTATACACACCCCTGGGGCTGCTGTGTACTACCCCTGGGGCTGCTGTGTACTACCCCTGGGGCTGCTGTGTACTACCCCTGGGGCTGCTGTGTACTACCCCTGGGGCTGCTGTGTACACCCCTGGGGCTGCTGTGTACACCCCTGGGGCTGCTGTGTATACCCCTGGGGCTGCTGTGTACACCCCTGGGCCTGATGTGTACACCCCTGGGCCTGATGTGTATACCCCTGGGGCTGATGTGTATACCCCTGGGGCTGCTGTGTACTACCTAAGGGCTGCTGTATACCACTGGGGCTGCTGTATATACTGCTGGGGCCTGCATACCACTGGGGAGGCTGCTGTATACTACCACTGGGGAGGCCTGTATACCACACTGCTGGGGCCTGCATACCACTGGGGAGGCCTGTATACCACTGGGGAGGCCTGTATACCACACTGCTGGGGGCTGTATAACCTGTGCTGGGGTCCACCCTCGGCTTATACACGAGTCAATAGGTTTTCCCAGGTTTTGGGGGCAAAAGTAGGGGGGTCGGCTTATACACGGGTCGGCTTATACACGAGTATATACGGTATATCTATTTATCTCTCTTATCTCTCCCCCTCTCATTCCCTTTCCTCTTCTCTCTCTCTATGTCTCTCTCTCTCTCTCTCTCTATGTCTCTCTCTTTCTTTCTTCTCTCCCTCTCATCCATGAACCAAAGCTATGTGTAAACAAAGTGTTTTTCAGATGTGTATGCTGGAAAGAAGATATGGCTGTACAGAGGTGCCTTGAAAATGGACAAGCTGATTGGTCCTCGCTATGCCTGTGCCAGGCCGTGCTATGGGAAACTCAAGATAACCTGTATCCCAGCAGCCAAGGGATGATACCATGACGTGATGAAGAACGGACTCCCAGAATACAAAGAACTATTATTACTAACAGATATAGACATTAGCTTAATCCCACCTAATTCTCACCTAAGCCCACCCTGCCTTGTCCATTTACATATTTATCTTTTAGACTATAAAATGCGGTGTACCCGGAAATGTAGTTCAGTTGCTGTGTATATCTTGCCAATGCTATTAAAGCACCGAACATGATTTAAGTTTAAATCGGATAATCAGTCTGATTTTATACTTATTTGGTACCGCATGTTCATAGTCTGATTTGGCGTGACCGGTGGAGGAGTGGAAGAGTTAAATTGCCCCGTCAACACTATGTATTCTTTACTGTAAGAGCAGTGAGACTATGGATTCTTTACTGTAAGAGCAGTGACACTATGGATTCTTTACTGTAAGAGCAGTGACACTATGGATTCTTTACTGTAAGAGCAGTGACACTATGGATTCTTTACTGTAAGAGCAGTGACACTATGGATTCTTTACTGTAAGAGCAGTGACACTATGGATTCTTTACTGTAAGAGCAGTGACACTATGGATTCTTTACTGTAAGAGCAGTGACACTATGGATTCTTTCCTGTACGAGCAGTGACACTATGGATTCTTTACTGTAAGAGCAGTGACACTATGGATTCTTTACTGTAAGAGCAGTGACACTATGGATTCTTTACTGTAAGAGCAGTGACACTATGGATTCTTTACTGTACAAGCAGTGACACTATGGGTTCTTTACTGTACAAGCAGTGACACTATGGGTTCTTTACTGTAAGAGCAGTGACACTATGGATTCTTTACTGTAGGAGCAGTGAGACTATGGATTCTTTACTGTAAGAGCAGTGAGACTATGGATTCTTTCCTGTATGAGCAGTGAGACTATGGATTCTTTACTGTAAGAGCAGTGACACTATGGATTCTTTACTGTAAGAGCAGTGACACTATGGATTCTTTACTGTATGAGCAGTGAGACTATGGATTCTTTACTGTAAGAGCAGTGAGACTATGGATTCTTTACTGTAAGAGCAGTGACACTATGGATTCTTTCCTGTAAGAGCAGTGAGACTATGGATTCTTTACTGTAAGAGCAGTGAGACTATGGATTCTTTACTGTAAGAGCAGTGAGACTATGGATTCTTTACTGTAAGAGCAGTGAGACTATGGATTCTTTACTGTAAGAGCAGTGACACTATGGATTCTTTACTGTAAGAGCAGTGACACTATGGATTCTTTCCTGTACGAGCAGTGAGACTATGCATTCTTTACTGTAAGAGCAGTGAGACTATGGATTCTTTACTGTAAGAGCAGTGACACTATGGATTCTTTACTGTAAGAGCAGTGACACTATGGATTCTTTCCTGTACGAGCAGTGAGACTATGCATTCTTTACTGTAAGAGCAGTGACACTATGGATTCTTTACTGTAAGAGCAGTGACACTATGGATTCTTTACTGTAAGAGCAGTGACACTATGGATTCTTTACTATATGAGCAGTGACATTATGGATTCTTTACTGTAAGAGCAGTGACACTATGGATTCTTTACTGTAAGAGCAGTGACACTATGGATTCTTTACTGTAAGAGCAGTGACACTATGGATTCTTTACTGTACAAGACAAGAAGGATGTTTTCCTTTAATTCGGGGCTATCAGCCTCTTCCTTGGGGGGTTTCTGCCTTCCCTTTGTTGGGGTATAGACTGAACTCAGTGGATTCATCTCCACCTTCAACCTCAAAAACTAAGAATCTCTGAATGATTTCCTGATTCTGCCGCTAACACATGGACATTCCTCCTGCGCTCTTCTATTCCCTGAGGACACTGTTTTGGGTTTCAGTTGCCGCCTGCTGGAACCTTCGCCCAACATTGCACAAGTGCTGGAAACAGATTGTGCAACTGGCAACCTCTTAACAATGCCAAAAAACAAAATGATCCCTGTACAAAAGGAGTGCTCCAACCTAAGAACACCGAAAAGAAGAAGCGGGCGAGGTTCTGAAACCTCTCGTGACGACATTACCCCCTTTAAATAACTGTCGATAAGTTAAAAACCTCCAAAGTGATTCCATGATATAAAAGTGTCATAAAATGTAACATTCAGAAGGTTCCAAAAAATTTAAAGGAGAAGTAACAAAAAAAGGGAAAAGGGATGATATAAAGCACAGCTGTATCTCACTGGATTAGAAGATCATCAAAAAGTGACTTATTGTCAGTAATTCAATACATAAAGTGACACACCTATATTATATAGACTCATTACACACAGAGGGATCTATCTCATGCGTTTATTTCTGTTAATGTTGATGATTAATGAAAACCCAAAGGTCATTATCTCAGAAAATTAAAGTAGGGCGGATGAAGGGTTAAACACTGCGCTGCCGTATTCCACCTGCCATCAAAGGGTGAATATAATATTGATTTATTAGTCAATGTGTTTCAGGGCTCCCTATGGCAATATGATACTGATTCATCCTGGGGAAGCATCCAGGGAGCCCTGAAACATACTGACTGATAAATCAATATTATAATCACCCTTTTGATGTCTGGTGGAATACGGCAGCGCGGTGTTTAACCTTTCATTCTCCATTCTTTAATTTTCTGAGATAATGACCTTTGGGTTTTCATTAATCATCAACATTAACAGAAACAAACACATGAAATAGCTCCCTGTGTGTAATGACTCTATATAATAGATGTGGTCACTTTATGTATTGAATTACTGAAATAAAGTCACTTTTTGATGATCTTCTAATTCATTGAGATGCAGCTGTAAATCCAGAAAAACCCCATTAATTGAAGCATTCAGTAATGGTTTGGAGGGGGCCGGCTGCAATGACAGCACTATTTACATGCAAACTTGAAGTGTTCCTATACCTTAGTTCACATAATCTATCATAAAGCTATCTTATACAGTAAAATGGACAATCCCTTTAAATCAGGAATTTACACACCAAACCCCAGCAAGCTGACACATTCCCCACTGAAACGACCACGCAGCTGTGCAACATGACACCGAGCTGAGGAAGTATCCCGGACCTGCAACAGGGGCCCGAGACTAGAGAGTCAGCTCATGTGACGAGAACACGGATGGGAAAGTCACTGTTATATACAGAGGAAACCCATAAGATAATGCCCAGTACCTGCACGACGGCAGACAGGAAACATCACAAAAATACAGGGGGGGATCTGTTCTTCCTCTGACCCCCTAGGTGAGCGCTTACCTGGGAGGGACGGGATGGGCTCCTAAATACTTGTATGAGCCGAGGAGAACTATGCAGGAGGAGTCACATCACAGAGCAGCCCTTACAACAACTGTCACACAGACAGAATGAGCTATATACAATCCTGTGCATATAGCAATATACACATTCGTCAATACTGAAATTGCAACACCAAGGAGCAAACGTTTTGCAATTGTTCAAATCACAGGACGGAGGCGTCACTGATCTGCAAATGACTGATTAATGGGAACAAAATGATCAAAACCTCTGGACGTCTTCAGCCTGGACGACATGCTGAAATCTCGGGGCGTCCAGCCTCAGCGGCTATCCCTGAGGTTATTAATGTCCGTCTGAGGCACTCGGGCAAATCATCAAGAGCCTCTGCTGGCAGCTCCTGTGTAATCACTAACCAGATGTGCTCGACAGAGGCAAGTCTGGAGACGCTGCAGCCATGGCAGACAAGTACGGAAATGCTACAGTTAGGGGAGACAAGTCTGGAGATGTTACAGACATGGAAGACAAGTCTGGAGGTGCTGCAGCCACAGGAGACAAGTCTGGAGATGCTGAAGCCAATAGAGACAAGTCTGGAGACGCTGCAGCCACGGAAGACAAGTCTGGAGACGTTGCAGCAATGGCAGACAAGTACGGAGATGCTGCAGTTAGGGGAGAGAAGTACAGAGATGCTGCAGCCAAAGGAGACAAGTCTGGAGATGCTGCAGCCATGGCAGACAAGTCTGGAGACGCTGCAGTTAGGGGAGACAAGTCTGGAGAAGCTGCAGCCACGGAAGACAAGTCTGGAGACGTTGCAGCCACGGAAGACAAGTCTGGAGATGCTGCTGCCAGAGGAGACAAGTCTGGAGATGCTGCAGCCAGAGGAGACAAGTCTGGAGACGCTGCAGCCATGGAAGAAAAGTCTGGAGACGCTGCAGCCACGGAAGAAAAGTCTGGAGACGCTGCAGCCACGGAAGAAAAGTCTGGAGACACTGCAGCCACGGAAGACAAGTCTGGAGATGCTGCAGCCACTGAAGACAAGTCTGGAGATGCTGCAGCCACAGGAGACAAGTCTGGCAATGCTGCAGCCATGAGAGACAAGTCTGGAGATGCTGCAGCCACAGGAGACAAGTCTGGAGATGCTGCAGCCATGAGAGACAAGTCCGGAAATGCTGCAGCCACTGGAGACAAGTCTGGAGACGCTGCAGCCAATAGACACAAGTCGGGAGATGCTACAGCCCGGGGAGATGAGTCTGGAGACGCTGCAGCCACTGGAGACAATTCTGGAGATGCTGCAGCCACTGGAGACAAGTCTGGAGATGCTGCAGCCACAGGAGACAAGTCTGGCAATGCTGCAGCCATGAGAGACAAGTCTGGAGATGCTGCAGCCACAGGAGACAAGTCTGGAGATGCTGCAGCCATGAGAGACAAGTCCGGAAATGCTGCAGCCACTGGAGACAAGTCTGGAGATGCTGCAGCCACAGGAGACAAGTCTGGCAATGCTGCAGCCATGAGAGACAAGTCTGGAGATGCTGCAGCCACAGGTGACAAGTCTGGAGATGCTGCAGCCATGAGAGACAAGTCTGGAGATGCTGCAGCCATGAGAGACAAGTCCGGAAATGCTGCAGCCACTGGAGACAAGTCTGGAGACGCTGCAGCCAATAGACACAAGTCGGGAGATGCTACAGCCCGGGGAGATGAGTCTGGAGACGCTGCAGCCACTGGAGACAATTCTGGAGATGCTGCAGCCACTGGAGACAAGTCTGGAGATGCTGCAGCCACAGGAGACAAGTCTGGCAATGCTGCAGCCATGAGAGACAAGTCTGGAGATGCTGCAGCCACAGGAGACAAGTCTGGAGATGCTGCAGCCATGAGAGACAAGTCCGGAAATGCTGCAGCCACTGGAGACAAGTCTGGAGACGCTGCAGCCAATAGACACAAGTCGAGAGATGTTACAGCCCGGGGAGATGAGTCTGGAGACGCTGCAGCCACTGGAGACAAGTCTGGAGACGCTGCAGCAACTTTACACCCACAAACATAAATGTATTTTATATGATTTTGCAACACTAAGTACAAGTATTTGTGAAGTGTAACAGAAATTATACATGGTTTTCTATCTAACATATGAAGCTTAGTGTTATGTATGTGTGTGTATGTATGTCCACTAAAAGAATTCACACCATCGCATCTACAGTCACAAAACTTTGCACAGCCGCCTCACTTGACTCGAGGAACGTCCTAGATTATGTTTTGAGGTGAAATTTTAACCTCGCGCTTAACAGTCATTCACAAAAAAAAATGCTTATCCACAATTTGTACGTGTGAGGTCATAGATACTGCCATGGCTGTTTTGACAATTAGCCTGGATATTTATCAGGTGGCCTAGAGCAACCAATCACTGCTCAGCTTCTGATAGGATGCTATAGGTAACGAAGGACATTCTTACTATAAAACAGCTTATGTCGCATACAGCCCCCAGTATACAGCAGAAGGCCACACACAGCCCTTACTATACAGCAGGAGGCCACACACAGCCCCCAGTATACAGCAGGAGGCCACACACAGCCCCCAGTATACAGCAGGAGGCCACACACAGCCCTTACTATACAGCAGGAGGCCACACACAGCCCTTACTATACAGCAGGAGGCCACACAATGCCCTCTGTATACAGCAGGAGGCCACACACAGCCCCCAGTATACAGCAGGATGCCATACACAGCCCCCAGTATACGACAGAAGCCCACTCAGTCTCCAGTATACAGCAGGGAGACGCACACAGCCTCCAGTATACAGCAGGAGGCCACACACAGCCCCAGTATTACAGCAGAAGAGCACACAGAGCCTCCAGTATACAGCAGGAGGTCGCATAAAGCCCCCAATATACAGCAGAAGAGCGCACACAGCCTCCAGTATACAGCAGGGGTCAGCACATGGCCCTTAGTATACAAAAGGAGGCCACACACAGCCCCCAGTCTACAGCATGTGGCCTCACCCAGCCCCCAGTCAACAGCAGGAGGCCTCACACAGCCTCCAGTATACAGCAGGGGGCCACACACAGCCCCCAGTCTACAGCAGGGGGCCGCACACAGCTCCCAGTCTACAGCAGGGGGCCGCACACAGCTCCCAGTCTACAGCAGGGGGCCGCACACAGCTCCCAGTCTACAGCAGGGGGCCGCACACAGCTCCCAGTCTACAGCAGGGGGCCGCACACAGCTCCCAGTCTACAGCAGGGGGCCGCACACAGCTCCCAGTCTACAGCAGGGGGCCGCACACAGCTCCCAGTCTACAGCAGGAGGACACATATAGTCCCCAGTTTTACAGCAGGAGGCTACAAATACACACAGCCCCCAGTATACAGCAGGGGTCCAAATACTGCCCCCAGTATACACCAGGAGGCCGCACCCAGTATACAGCAGAAGGCTGCACACAGCCTCCAGTACACAGCCGGAGGCCGCACACAGCCTCCAATATACAGCAGGAGGCTACACACAGCCTCCAATATACAGCAGGAGGCCACACACAGCCCCCAGTATACAGCAGGGGGCTGCACAGTGCCCTAAGTATACACCAGGAGGCCGCACAGTCCCCAGTATACAGCAGGAGGCCGTACACAGACTCCAGTATAAAACAGGAGGCCACACACAGCCCCCAGTCTACAGCAGAAGGCTCCACACAGCCCCCAGTCTACAGCAGAAGGCTCCACACAGCCCCCAGTCTACAGCAGAAGGCTCCACACAGCCCCCAGTCTACAGCGGGAGACAGCACACTGTCCCCAGTATACAGCAGGAGGACACACACAGCCCTGTATACAGAAGGGGGCCGCACAACGCCCCAAGTATACAGCAAGAGGACACATATAGGCCCTAATTTTACAACAGGAGGATACACACAGCCCCAGTATACAGCAAGAGGTCACACACAGCCCCCTGTATTAGAGCTCACACATAGCCCCCTGTACTACAGCCTGTGCCCACACACAGCCCCTGTATTACACCAGGAGCCCACATATGGCCCTGTATTACAGAATGTGCCCAAACATAGTCCCCGTTTTACCCCAGGAGCACACACATAGCCTCTGTATTACCCCAGAAGCCCAAACATAGTCCCCGTATTACCCCAGGAGCCCACACATAGCCTCTGTATTACCCCAGGAGCCCACACACAGCCTCTGTATTACCCCAGGAGCCCACACACAGCCTCTCTATTACCCCAGAAGCCCACACATAGCCTCTGTATTACCCCAGGAGCCCACACATAGCCTCTGTATTACCCCAGGAGCCCACACACAGCCTCTGTATTACCCCAGGAGTCCACACACAGCCTCTGTATTACCCCAGGAGCCCACACACAGCCTCTGTATTACCCCAGAAGCCCACACATAGCCTCTGTATTACCCCAGGAGCCCACACATAGCCTCTGTATTAAATTTGCAGCCTGTGTATCTCAGCAGAGAGAAGCAAAACTTTGTTAAACCATTCAATTTTGTTATAGCTAAGAACAGTACGTTACTATCCCAGGCAACGCCAGGAACTACAGCTAGTGTATTCTAATATAAATATGTAACCCCTGTGAGTCAGCACTTTGTAGGACCGCCGTTCTCTGTCTTGTATTAGTATTCACCCCCTGAGTCAGCACTTTGTAGGACCACCTTTCTCTGTTTTGTATTTGTATTCAGCCCCTGAGTCAGCACTTTGTAGGACCACCTTTCTCTGTCTTGTATTAGTATTCAGCCCCTGAGTCAGCACTTTGTAGGACCACCTTTCTCTGTCTTGTATTAGTATTCAGCCCCCGGTATCAGCACTTAGTAGGACCACCTTTCTCTGTCTTGTATTAGTATTCATCCCCCTGAGTCAGCACTTTGTAGGATCACCTTTCTCTGTCTTATATTAGTATTCATCCCCCTGAGTCAGCACTTTGTAGGACCACCTTTCTATGTCTTGTATTAGTATTCACCCCCTGAGTCAGCACTTTGTAGGACCACCTTTCTCTGTCTTGCATTAGTATTCACCCCCTGAGTCAGCACTTTGTAGGACCACCTTTCTCTGTCTTGCATTAGTATTCACCCCCTGAGTCAGCACTTTGTAGGACCACCTTTCTCTGTCTTGTATTAGTATTCAGCCCCCTGTAGTCAGCACTTTGTAGGACCACCTTTCTCTGTCTTGCATTAGTATTCACCCCCTGAGTCAGCACTTTGTAGGACCACCTTTCTCTGTCTTGCATTAGTATTCACCCCCTGAGTCAGCACTTTGTAGGACCACCTTTCTCTGTCTTGTATTAGTATTCAGCCCCCTGTAGTCAGCACTTTGTAGGACCACCTTTCTCTGTCTTGC
Organism: Allobates femoralis; assembly: GCA_033576535.1. Taxonomy (NCBI): domain Eukaryota; kingdom Metazoa; phylum Chordata; class Amphibia; order Anura; family Aromobatidae; genus Allobates; species Allobates femoralis. The sequence continues at coordinate 9,266,384 of JARQOC010000002.1, read as the reverse complement.
TCATTGAGATTGGATGGAATCGTTGATATTTTACATAAAATTCCGCTAAAACACATTTACATTTGTGAGTGTAACGTGACAAAATGTCTAAGAGTTCTCAGGGTGTGAATACTTTAGTCGGTCGTATTTGTTGGACATGTTGTGACTTTTCTGAAAAGGTGAAACTTTTTAAAACAGCAGAAAACTACAAATGAGAGATGAGTGAACGGACGACACTTTCCAAAGTATTCACTAAGTTTAGGAATGTACTAAAAAGAATGAGGAAAAAGAATAAATAGAAAGAATGAACTTCATAACTCATTACAGAAAGATTAGGGAGATGTATAACAGGTTTCTTGGGCATCTTAGACATGGAATGAATATAAGATATCTGTAGAATGAACATATAGTTCACATTCATTCCACACCTATAATGCTCAGGTAACATAATATACACCTGGTTATATGGGATATGTGTCCATTCTCCTATTATCTACTGATATTCCATCTTCATTCCACACCTATAATGCTCAGGTAACATAATATACACCTGGTTATATGGGATATGTGTTCATTCCTCTATTATCTACAGATATTTCATGTTCATTCCATGTCTAAGATGCCCAATAATCCTGTTATAAATCTCCACAATCTTTCTCTAATGAGTTATGACGTTCATTCTTTTTATTTATTCTTTTTCTTCATTCTTTTTTGTATGTCCTCTAAGTTTAGGTCTGAAAAATGGTGCAAAAAATAGTGATATAAGTATCATAGAGGAGGTTTCCTATCGTCAATATGTGAAGTATACACCTGTATGCAGTGGTGGACACAGACAGAAAAGGGCCCCGGTGCAAGACGTTTACGGGGCCCCTTTGCCGTCCTATAGATCATCAACATACACAATTCCACCTGCTTGGATGTGGAAATGGGCCCCTGTAGATGCACCACTGATATGTCTGCCTGTATATATAGGGGTGTATATATGTATATACTCACCCATGTATCCACAGCTGTGCACACGATCCACTTTCATGTATCGCCGTCATTGCATCTCCCAAGGTCACACGTACCTTGTCGCACCACCAATAATCTCCGGTGTACGGGGGGGGGGGGTCACATGGCGACTCCTGCGGTGCCCCCCTTTATTGAGTGTCCCTCATCACTATAATTTACACGGTGCAACACATACATTGCTCTTAAAGTGATACACACACAGGTATATAGTATATACAGTGAGTAGAGTAGAATCCTCACCGTCCGGTCATCTCTTCTTCCTCAGTTTCGGGCGGTGTATGGCGGGGGTCTCTCTGCCACAATCCAGCCTCTGTCCTGACTCTTTATCCGGAGATAACTATTCACCATCTCTGAGGAGACAGAAGACACAGAAGTGACTGAGCGGGGAGTCACCGGCGCCCATCCTCCTCCTCCAAACTCACAATACCCCTCCTGTGCCATGTGGCAGCCTGCCTGGACATTCACTGGCTCAGATCATTGCTCCATCAGGCAGGCACAAAGGACAGGGGGCCCTGAAGGCTGGCAGAGAGAAAGTGAGCGCTGCACTGGAGGAAGTGAATGCAGCTCACAGGTGATCAGAAACAGAGATAGATGGTGGATCCCCCATAACAGAGAGTCATCCACAGATCCCCCATAACAGAGCGTCACCCACAGATCCCCCATAGCAGAGCGTCACCCACAGATCCCTCCATAACAGAGCGTCATCCACAGATCCCCCATAACAGAGCTTCATCCACAGATCCCCATAACAGAGCGTCACCCACAGATCCCTCCATAACAGAGCGTCACCCACAGATCCCCCATAGCAGAGCGTCACCCACAGATCCCCCATAGCAGAGCGTCACCCACAGATCCCCCATAGCAGAGCGTCACCCACAGATCCCCCATAGCAGAGCGTCACCCACAGATCTCCCATAGCAGAGCGTCACCCACAGATCCCCCATAGCAGAGCGTCACCCACAGATCCCCCATAGCAGAGCGTCACCCACAGATCCCCCATAGCAGAGCGTCACCCACAGATCCCCCATAGCAGAGCGTCACCCACAGATCCCCCATAGCAGAGCGTCACCCACAGATCCCCCATAACAGAGCGTCACCCACAGATCCCCCATAACAGAGCGTCACCCACAGATCCCCCATAACAGAGCGTCACCCACAGATCCCCCATAACAGAGCGTCACCCACAGATCCCCCATAACAGAGCGTCACCCACAGATCCCCCATAACAGAGCGTCACCCACAGATCCCCCATAACAGAGCGTCACCCACAGATCCCCCATAACAGAGCGTCACCCACAGATCCCCCATAACAGAGCGTCACCCACAGATCCCCCATAACAGAGCGTCACCCACAGATCCCCCATAACAGAGCGTCACCCACAGATCCCCCATAACAGAGCGTCACCCACAGATCCCCCATAACAGAGCGTCACCCACAGATCCCCCATAACAGAGCGTCACCCACAGATCCCCCATAACAGAGCGTCACCCACAGATCCCCCATAACAGAGCGTCACCCACAGATCCCCCATAACAGAGCGTCACCCACAGATCCCCCATAACAGAGCGTCACCCACAGATCCCCCATAACAGAGCGTCACCCACAGATCCCCCATAACAGAGCGTCACCCACAGATCCCCCATAACAGAGCGTCACCCACAGATCCCCCATAACAGAGCGTCACCCACAGATCCCCCATAACAGAGCGTCATCCGCAGATCCCCCATAACTGAGCGTCACCCACAGATCCCCCATAACAGAGCGTCATCCGCAGATCCCCCAGTCCCCTTATCACCAGGATCAGAGAACCTTTGTGGGCAGATCCGGTGGCCGATGCTGTTCTGTGGGTCGGATGTGAGATGTGATGGGGCCGGTGGTATTAATGTTATCAGCAGCAGGGGATCCGGTCAGGCGAGGGTTACTGTCCCTTATGACTTATGATACTGGCTCTTCTTACACCACAGGTTCACTTCATGGTTCCTGAAGATATTCCCCTGAGATCCGTCCTATGAGGTTATATTCAAAGTTTATTCTACCCCTACTGCCAAAATAAACTATTTCCTCCACACCCCGAGTGTCAGAGTGTAACTGGCACCGGACGTTACTTTCCATAATCACATAAAACAAAAAAGTCACAGCATCAATAAAAGATGAAGCCAGAAATGACTTCCAGGAGTTACACTATATTCTTGTCTATAGGAGCAGTATTATAGTAGTTATATTCTTGTATATAGGAACAGTATTATAGTAGTTATATTCTTGTATATAGGAACAGTATTATAGTAGTTATATTCTTGTATAGAGGTAGTATTATAGTAGTTATATTCTTGTATATAGGAGTAGTATTATAGTAGTTATATTCTTGTATATAAGGGCTGTATTATAGTAGTTATATTCTTGTATATAGGAGCAGTATTATAGTAGTTATATTCTTGTATATAGGAGCAGAGTATTTGTACATAGACAGTTATTATTATATCTTGTACATAGGAGCAGTTTATAGTAGTTATATTCTTGTACATAGGAGCAGTATTATAGTAGTTATATTCTTGTACATAGGAGCAGTATTATAGTAGTTATATTCTTGTATATAGGAGCAGTTTATATTAACGAAGCGTATATAGTATTATATTCTTGTACATAGGGCAGTATCTAGTATTTATAGTTTAGTTATATATTCTTGTACATAGGAGCAGTATTATAGTAGTTATATTTCTTGTACATAGGGCAGTATTATAGTAGTTATATTCTTGTATATAGGAGAAATATTATAGTAGTTATATTCTTGTATATAGGAGTAGTATTATAGTAGTTATATTCTTGTATATAGGGCTGATTATAGTAGTTATATTCTTGTATATAGGAGCAGTATTATAGTAGTTATATTCTTGTATATAGGAGCAGTATTATAGTAGTTATATTCTTGTACATAGGAGCAGTTTATAGTAGTTATATTCTTGTACATAGGAGCAGTATTATAGTAGTTATATTCTTGTACATAGGGAGCAGTATTATAGTAGTTTATATTCTTGTATATAGGAGCAGTATTATAGTAGTTATATTCTTGTATATAGGAGCAGTATTATAGTAGTTATATTCTTGTATATAGGAGCAGTATTATAGTAGTTATATTCTTGTACATAGGGGCAGTATTATAGTAGTTATATTCTTGTACATAGGGAGCAGTATTATAGTAGTTATATTCTTGTATATAGGAGCAGTATTATAGTAGTTATATTCTTGTACATAGGGGCAGTATTATAGTAGTTATATTCTTGTATATAGGGCAGTATTATAGTAGTTATATTCTTGTATATAGGAGCAGTATTATAGTAGTTATATTCTTGTACATAGGGGCAGTATTATAGTAGTTATATTCTTGTACATAGGAGCAGTATTATAGTAGTTATATTTCTTGTACATAGGGCAGTATTATAGTAGTTATATTCTTGTATATGGGAGCAGTATTATAGTAGTTATATTCTTGTATATAGGAGCAGTATTATAGTAGTTATATTCTTGTACATAGGAGCAGTATTATAGTAGTTATATTCTTGTACATAGGGGCAGTATTATAGTATTATATTAATTGCTTTTAGTATATTTGTATGGAAGTATTATAGTAGTTATATTCTTGTATATAGGAGAGTAGTATTATAGTATTATATTCTTGTATATAGAGCTGGTATTATAGTAGTTATATTCTTGTATATAGGAGCAGTATTATAGTAGTTATATTCTTGTATATAGGAGCAGTATTATAGTAGTTATATTCTTGTACATAGGAGCAGTGTATATAGTAGTTATATTCTTGTACATAGGAGCAGTATTATAGTAGTTATATTCTTGTACATAGGGCAGTATTATAGTAGTTATATTCTTGTATATAGGAGCAGTATTATAGTAGTTATATTCTTGTATATAGGAGCAGTATTATAGTAGTTATATTCTTGTATATAGGAGCAGTATTATAGTAGTTATATTCTTGTACATAGGGGCAGTATTATAGTAGTTATATTCTTGTACATAGGAGCAGTATTATAGTAGTTATATTCTTGTATATAGGAGCAGTATTATAGTAGTTATATTCTTGTACATAGGGGCAGTATTATAGTAGTTATATTCTTGTATATAGGGGCAGTATTATAGTAGTTATATTCTTGTTAATAGGAGCAGTATTATAGTAGTTATATTCTTGTACATAGGGCAGTATTATAGTAGTTATATTCTTGTATATAGGGAGGAGTATTCATATAAGTAGTTATATTCTTGTACATAGGGGCAGTATTATAGTAGTTATATTCTTGTATATAGGGGCAGTATTATAGTAGTTATATTCTTGTATATAGGAGCAGTATTATAGTAGTTATATTCTTGTACATAGGAGCAGTATTATAGTAGTTATATTCTTGTACATAGGAGCAGTATTATAGTAGTTATATTCTTGTACATAGGGCAGTATTATAGTAGTTATATTCTTGTATATAGGAGCAGTATTATAGTAGTTATATTCTTGTATATAGGAGCAGTATTATAGTAGTTATATTCTTGTATATAGGAGCAGTATTATAGTAGTTATATTCTTGTACATAGGAGCAGTATTATAGTAGTTATATTCTTGTATATAGGGCAGTATTATAGTAGTTATATTCTTGTACATAGGGCAGTATTATAGTAGTTATATTCTTGTACATAGGGGCAGTATTATAGTAGTTATATTCTTGTATATAGGGCAGTATTATAGTAGTTATATTCTTGTATATAGGGGCAGTTATTATAGTAGTTATATTCTTGTATATAGGAGCAGTATTATAGTAGTTATATTCTTGTACATAGGGCAGTATTATAGTAGTTATATTCTTGTATATAGGAGCAGTATTATAGTAGTTATATTCTTGTATATAGGAGCAGTATTATAGTAGTTATATTCTTGTATATAGGAGCAGTATTATAGTAGTTATATTCTTGTATATAGGAGGCAGTATTATATAGTATTATATTCTTGTATATAGAGCAGTATTATAGTAGTTATATTCTTGTATTAGCAGTGATATAGTATTATTTCTTGATAGGCAGTATTATAGTAGTTATATTCTTGTATATAGGGGCAGTATTATAGTAGTTATATTTGTACATAGGGCAGTATTATAGTAGTTATATTCTTGTATATAGGAGCAGTATTATAGTAGTTATATTCTTGTAATAGGCAGTATTATAGTAGTTATATTCTTGTATATAGGCAGGTATTATAGTAGTTATATTCTTGTAATAGGAGCAGTTATTATAGTAGTTATATTCTTGTATATAGGAGCAGATGTATATAGTTATATCTTTATATCTATTATGGTTATATCTTAAGGGCAGTATTATAGTAGTTATATTCTTGTATATAGACAGTATTATAGTAGTTATATTCTTGTATATAGGAGCAGTATATAGTAGTTATATTCTTGTATATAGGGCAGTATTATAGTAGTTATATTCTTGTAATAGGAGCAGTGTTATAGTAGTTATATTCTTGTATATAGGAGCAGTATTATAGTAGTTATATTCTTGTATATAGGAGCAGTATTATAGTAGTTATATTCTTGTATATAGGAGCAGTATTATAGTAGTTATATTCTTGTACATAGGAGCAGTATTATAGTAGTTATATTCTTGTATATAAGCAGAGCAGTATTTGTTATAGTAGTTATAGATTCTTGTAATAGGAGCAGTTTATAGTAGTTATATTCTTGTAATAGGAGCAGTGTTATAGTAGTTATATTCTTGTACATAGGCAGTATTATAGTAGTTATATTCTTGTATATAGGGCAGTATTATAGTATTATATTCTTGTATATAGGAGCAGTATTATAGTAGTTATATTCTTGTATATGGGCAGTATTATAGTAGTTATATCTTGATATAGGAGCAGTATTATAGTAGTTTATTTCTTGTACATAGGGAGCGATATAGTAGTTATATTTGTTAATAGGACAGTTTATAGTAGTTATATTCTTGTACATAGGAGCAGTTTTATAGTAGTTATATTCTTGTATATAGGAGCAGTATTTATAGTATATATTCTTGTATATAGGAGCAGTATTATAGTAGTTATATTCTTGTATATAGGAGCAGTATTATAGTAGTTATATTCTTGTACATATCTTGTACATAGGCAGTATTATAGTATTATATTCTTGTACATAGGCAGTATTATAGTAGTTATATTCTTGTATATAGGGCAGTATTATAGTAGTTATATTCTTGTATATAGGGCAGTATTATAGTAGTTATATTCTTGTATATAGGAGCAGTATTATAGTAGTTATATTCTTGTACATAGAGCAGTATTATAGTATTATATTCTTGTACTATACGGAGCAGTATTATAGTAGTTATATTCTTGTATATAGGAGCAGTATTATAGTAGTTATATTCTTGTATATAGGGCAGTATTATAGTAGTTATATTCTTGTATATAGGAGCAGTATTATAGTAGTTATATTCTTGTATATAGGAGCAGTATTATAGTAGTTATATTCTTGTACATAGGAGCAGTATTATAGTAGTTATATTCTTGTATATAGGAGCAGTATTATAGTAGTTATATTCTTGTATATAGGAGCAGTATTATAGTAGTTATATTCTTGTATATAGGAGCAGTATTATAGTAGTTTATATTCTTGTATATAGGGCAGTATTATAGTAGTTATATTCTTGTATATAGGAGCAGTATTATAGTAGTTATATTCTTGTACATAGGAGCAGTATTATAGTAGTTATATTCTTGTATATAGGGCAGTATTATAGTAGTTATATTCTTGTATATAGGGCAGTATTATAGTAGTTATATTCTTGTAATAGGGCAGTATTATAGTAGTTATATTCTTGTATATAGGAGCAGTATTATAGTAGTTATATTCTTGTAATAGGAGCAGTATTATAGTAGTTATATATTCTTGTATATAGGAGCAGTATTATAGTAGTTATATTCTTGTATATAGGAGCAGTATTATAGTAGTTATATTCTTGTACATAGGGCAGTATTATAGTAGTTATATTCTTGTATATAGGGCAGTATTATAGTAGTTATATTCTTGTATATAGGAGCAGTATTATAGTAGTTATATTCTTGTATATAGGGCAGTATTATAGTAGTTATATTCTTGTATATAGGAGCAGTATTATAGTAGTTATATTCTTGTACATAGGGCAGTATTATAGTAGTTATATTCTTGTATATAGGAGCAGTATTATAGTAGTTATATCTTGTTATATAGGAGCAGTATTATAGTAGTTATATTCTTGTATATAGGGCAGTATTATAGTAGTTATATTCTTGTATATAGGAGCAGTATTATAGTAGTTATATTCTTGTATATAGGAGCAGTATTATAGTAGTTATATTCTTGTATATAGGGCAGTATTATAGTAGTTATATTCTTGTATATAGGAGCAGTATTATAGTAGTTATATTCTTGTATATAGGAGCAGTATTATAGTAGTTATATTCTTGTAATAGGAGCAGTATTATAGTAGTTATATTCTTGTATATAGGGCAGTATTATAGTAGTTATATTCTTGTATATAGGAGCAGTATTATAGTAGTTATATTCTTGTATATAGGGCAGTATTATAGTAGTTATATTCTTGTATATAGGAGCAGTATTATAGTAGTTATATTCTTGTACATAGGGGCAGTATTATAGTAGTTATATTCTTGTATATAGGGTGGTATTATAGTAGTTATATTCTTGTATATAGGAGCAGTATTATAGTAGTTATATTCTTGTACATAGGGCAGTATTATAGTAGTTATATTCTTGTAAAATAGGGGCAGTATTATAGTAGTTATATTCTTGTATATAGGAGAGTAGTATTATAGTAGTTATATTCTTGTATATAGGGGCAGTATTATAGGAGTTATATTCTTGTATATAGGAGCAGTATTATAGTAGTTATATTCTTGTATATAGGGGCAGTATTATAGGAGTTATATTCTTGTATATAGGAGCAGTATTATAGTAGTTATAAAAGATCTTGATCTTCCTTTATTCTCTGAATCACTCCTCCCTCTCACTGACATACACTCCGCTGACGACATTGACATTGCCACCACCCTATACAACACCACAATAACGAACGCCCTCGACCTAGCCGTCCCCCTCACTCTCCATGCTCCACGCACTAACAGGCAACCCTGGCACACCACCCTCACTAAAAACCTGAGACGGGCCTCCAGGGTCGCCGAGAGGAGATGGAAAAAGTCCCGCACCTCCAAGCACTTTGCTCTGTTCAAGCAATCCATCACTGACTTCAAGACGGCACTTGCTACCACCAAGCAAGTGTTCTTCTCATCCCTTATAACCTCTCTGTCCCGCAACCCCAAACAGCTCTTCAAAACTTTCAACTCCTTACTCCGCCCGCCTGCTCCTCCCCCTTCTCCCCTCATCTCTGCTGAAGACTTTGCGACCTTCTTCAAGGAGAAGATCGACAAGATAAGAAACAGCTTCGGTCCACTATCCCCACAACTCCCCCTCCTCCTCCATCAGCCACTTCCCCCCCATAACTGAAGACCAACTCTCCTCCCTCCTGTCAAAATCACACCTCACCACCAGCGCCCACGACCCGCTCCCATCCCACCTCATTCCGAACCACACCTCCATTTTCATCCCAGCCCTCACCCACCTCTTTAACCTATCACTTACCACTGGTGCCTTCCCCTCGGCCTTCAAACACGCCCATCCTAAATAAACCCTCACTTGACCCTACCTCTGTCTCTAACTATCGCCCCATATCTCTTCTCCCATTCGCCTCTAAGCTACTTGAACAGCACATCCACTCCAAACTGTCCTCTCACCTCTCCTCGTGCTCCCACTTCGACCGCCTACAGTCCGGCTTCCGACCCCTCCATTCCACCGAAACAGCCCTGACCAAAGTCACCAACGACCTACTGACCGCCAAGAACAAACACCACTACTCCATCCTCCTCCTCCTCCTTGACCTGTCTGCCGCCTTCGACACGGTTGACCACTCCCTTCTTCTCCGGATCCTGGAATCCCTTGGCATCACCCACCTTGCCCTCTCCTGGATCTCCTCATACGTAGCGCACCGGACCTTCAGCATCTCACACTCCCACACCTCCTCCTCACCCTACCCCCTTTCTGTCGGAGTCCCCTAAGGTTCAGTCCTGGGGCCCCTACTTTTCTCCATTTACACTCTCGGCCTAGGGCAACTCATTGAGTCCCACGCTTTCGGTACCACTTCTACGCCGACGACACCCAAATCTACCTGTCCGGCCCTGACATCATCTCCCTACTCTCCAAAATCCCTCAATGCCTTTCCGCCATCTCATCCTTCTTCTCTGCTCGCTTCCTTAAACTCAACATGGACAAAACTGAATTCATAGTCTTCCCACCAAGAAATTCCCCCCACTTCCCAACTTATCCATCTGCACCCTCTCCCCAGTCCCCAAGCCAAGTGCCTCGGGGTAATCCTTGACTCCTCCCTATCCTTCAAGCCCCACATCGAGGCCCTCACCACATCCCTCCGACTCCAGCTCAAGAACATCTCACGGATCCGCTCCTTCCTCACCCACAACACCGCTAAAACACTCATCCATGCTCTCATCATCTCCCGCCTTGACTACTGCAACCTCCTTCTCAATGGCCTCCCGGCTAACTCCCTCACACCTCTTCAGTCTATCCTCAACTCCGCTGCCCGACTAATCTACCTGTCCTCCCGCTACTCCCGTCTCCCCCCTCTGCCAAGCCCTTCACTGGCTCCCCGTCTCCAAGAGATCCCAATTCAAAACACTAACCATGGCGTACAAAGCCATACACAACCTGGCCCCACCATACATCTCCGCCCTGGTCTCCCGATACCTACCCTCACGCAACCTCCGCTCCTCCCAAGAACTCCTCCTATGCTCCCCCTCATCACCTCTTCACACAACCGAGTCCAGGACTTCTCTCGTGCTTCACCCAGACTCTGGAACTCCCTGCCCGAACACGTCAGACACTCTCCTACCCTGAAGTGTCACCTGAAGACTCACTTGTTCCGTCAAGCCTACAACCTGCCATGAGACCGAGGTGACCGCACCACCTCACGACCTGCACCTCCCCCTCCTACTGTATCCTAACCGGCCCCTCGTAGACTGTGAGCCCTCGTGGACAGGGTCCCTGCCCCTCCTGTACCTGTACGTCCTGATTGTCTAGAGTAAAGCGCCATGGAACCTAATGGCGCTATATAAATAAAGAATATTAATAATAATATAAAGAGAAGAAGACTCACTATATAGAGATACACAGGGTGCAGGGCAGGGCTCGGCCTGCAGGGGGCGCGCTGCGTTGTGGGGGCTCTGCGGCTCCTCACCTGTCTCCCCTGGATGCTCAGTACGTGTCCATCATTTCTGTCCCGTTATACACCATAGAGTCTGGGAGGACTGGAGGAGAAAGCGTCTATGTTACCATAGAGTCTCGGAGGACCGCAGGACAGAGCGTCTGTGAATCATAGAATGTTAGAGACCAGAGCGTCTGTTGCACCATAGAGTCTCGGAGAATCGCCCAAAGCATCCAGTGACCGGAAACGGAAGTGCTGCTGCCGCCATGATGGTTGAGGGCACAGGAATACTTTGCCCATCATTTGGAGCGTTCCCCGCAGTGTGACGTCACATGACCCCACGGGAGGTCACCACTGTGTGTCCCACTATAGACCCGGATGTACACCGTGTGCTCTCCCGTCCCGGGGGGGGAGGGGGATTTCTCCATTGTACACAAGTCTCTTATACAACTCATGTAAACCTATAGAATCCTCCTTCCGGGTCACTTTACATTAAATTCCATAACAACTAAACAAAGTCTAAATTATTACTATTTTTTCACCATTTTTATGGCACGTGGAGGTTTTTACATTTAATAATCATAAATAAATATTTATAAAATGGAAAAATTAAAATAATTTGGAAGGAAAAATACAAAAAAAATAGCCCGTTCAGGAAGGGGTTAACTTGCCAGACATTGTGGGATGCTCTATTGTGCCCCCTATTATCCTACCCCCTGTTCATACAGAAGAATGAGGGGGCTGGAATGTAAGATGATCCTGGAGCCCCCAGGGTCCACACCCCCTGATCATACAGAATAATGAGGGGGCAGGAATGTAAGATGATCCTGGAGCCCCCAGGGTCCACACCCCCTGATCATACAGAATAATGAGGGGGCAGGAATGTAAGATGATCCTGGAGCCCCACAGGGTCCACACCCCCTGTTCATACAGAAGAATGAGGGGGCAGGAATGTAGCATGATCCTGGAGCCCCCAGGGTCCACACCCCCTGTTCATACAGAAGAATGAGGGGGCAGGAATGTAGCATGATCCTGGAGCCCCCAGGGTCCACACCCCTGTTCATACAGAATAATGAGGGGGCTGGAATGTAAGATGATCCTGGAGCCCCCAGGGTCCACACCCCCTGTTCATACAGAAGAATGAGGGGGCTGGAATGTAAGATGATCCTGGAGCCCCCAGGGTCCACACCCCTGTTCATACAGACGTGTGAGGGGCAGGAATGTAAGATGATCCTGGAGCCCCCAGGGTCCACACCCCCTGTTCATACAGAAGAATGAGGGGGCAGGAATGTAAGATGATCCTGGAGCCCCCAGGGTCCACACCCCTGTTCATACAGAATAATGAGGGGGCTGGAATGTAAGATGATCCTGGAGCCCCCAGGGTCCACACCCCCTGTTCATACAGAAGAATGAGGGGGCTGGAATGTAAGATGATCTTGGAGCCGCCACAGTCCACACCCCCTGTTCATACAGAAGAATGAGGGGACTGGAATGTAAGATGATCCTGGAGCTTCCAGGGTCCACACCCCCTCTTCATACAAACGTGTGAGGGGCAGGAATGTAAGATGATCCTAGAGCTTCCAGGGTCCACACCCCTTGTTCATACAGACGTGTGAGGGGCAGGAATGTAAGATGATCATGGAGCCCCCAGGGCCCACACCCCCTGGTCATACAGACATGTGAGGGGGCAGGAATGTAAGATGATCCTGGAGCCCCCAGGGTCCACACCCCCTGTTCATACAGAAGAATGAGGGGGCAGGAATGTAGCATGATCCTGGAGCCCCCAGGGTCCACACCCCCTGTTCATACAGAAGAATGAGGGGGCAGGAATGTAAGATGATCCTGGAGCCCCCAGGGTCCACACCCCCTGTTCATACAGACAGTGAGGGGGCAGGAATGTAATATGATCCTGGAGCCCCCAGGGTCCACACCCCCTGTTCATACAGACATGTGAGGGGGCTGGAATGTAAGATGATCCTGGAGCCCCCAGGGTCCACACCCCCTGTTCATACAGACGTGTGAGGGGGCTGGAATGCAAGATGATCCTGGAGCCCCAGGGTCCACACCCCCTGTTCATACAGAAGAATGAGGGGGCAGGAATGTAAGATGATCCTGGAGCCCCAGGGTACACAACCCCTGTTCATACAGACGTGTGAGGGGACTGGAATGTAAGATGATCCTGGAGCCCCCAGGGTCCACACCCCCTGTTCATACAGACGTGTGAGGGGGCAGGAATGTAAGATGATCCTGGAGCCAGCAGGGTCCACACCCCCTGTTCATACAGAAGAATGAGGGGGCAGGAATGTAGCATGATCCTGGAGCCCCCAGGGTCCACACCCCCTGTTCATACAGAAGAATGAGGGGGCAGGAATGTAAGATGATCCTGGAGCCCCCAGGGTCCACACCCCCTGTTCATACAGAAGAATGAGGGGGCAGGAATGTAGCATGATCCTGGAGCCCCCAGGGTCCACACCCCCTGTTCATACAGAAGAATGAGGGGGCAGGAATGTAAGATGATCCTGGAGCCCCCAGGGTCCACACCCCCTGTTCATACAGAAGAATGAGGGGGCAGGAATGTAGCATGATCCTGGAGCCCCCAGGGTCCACACACCCCTGTTCATACAGAAGAATGAGGGGGCAGGAATGTAAGATGATCCTGGAGCCCCCAGGGTCCACACCCCCTGTTCATACAGAAGAATGAGGGGGCAGGAATGTAAGATGATCCTGGAGCCCCAGGGTACACAACCCCTGTTCATACAGACGTGTGAGGGGACTGGAATGTAAGATGATCCTGGAGCCCCCAGGGTCCACACCCCCCTGTTCATACAGACATGTGAGGGGGCAGGAATGTAAGATGATCCTGGAGCCCCCAGGGTCCACACCCCCTGTTCATACAGACAGTGAGGGGGCAGGAATGTAATATGATCCTGGAGCCCCCAGGGTCCACACCCCCTGTTCATACAGACATGTGAGGGGGCTGGAATGTAAGATGATCCTGGAGCCCCCAGGGTCCACACCCCCTGTTCATACAGAAGAATGAAGGGGCTGGAATGTAAGATGATCCTGGAGCCCCCAGGGTCCACACCCCCTGTTCATACAGAAGAATGAGGGGGCAGGAATGTAAGATGATCGTGGAGCCACCAGGGTCCACACCCTTTGTTCATACAGACGTGTGAGGGGCAGGAATGTAAGATGATCCTGGAGCCCCCAGGGTCCACACCCCCTGTTCATACAGAAGAATGAGGGGGCAGGAATGTAGCATGATCCTGGAGCCCCCAGGGTCCACACCCCCTGTTCATACAGAAGAATGAGGGGGCAGGAATGTAGCATGATCCTGGAGCCCCCAGGGTCCACACCCCCTGTTCATACAGAAGAATGAGGGGGCAGGAATGTAAGATGATCCTGGAGCCCCAGGGTACACAACCCCTGTTCATACAGACGTGTGAGGGGACTGGAATGTAAGATGATCCTGGAGCCCCCAGGGTCCACACCCCCTGTTCATACAGACGTGTGAGGGGGCAGGAATGTAAGATGATCCTGGAGCCCCCAGGGTCCACACCCCCTGTTCATACAGAAGAATGAGGGGGCAGGAATGTAGCATGATCCTGGAGCCCCCAGGGTCCACACCCCCTGTTCATACAGAAGAATGAGGGGGCAGGAATGTAAGATGATCCTGGAGCCAGCAGGGTCCACACCCCCTGTTCATACAGAAGAATGAAGGGGCTGGAATGTAAGATGATCCTGGAGCCCCCAGGGTCCACACCCCCTGTTCATACAGAAGAATGAGGGGGCAGGAATGTAAGATGATCGTGGAGCCACCAGGGTCCACACCCTTTGTTCATACAGACGTGTGAGGGGCAGGAATGTAAGATGATCCTGGAGCCCCCAGGGTCCACACCCCCTGTTCATACAGAAGAATGAGGGGCAGGAATGTAGCATGATCCTGGAGCCCCCAGGGTCCACACCCCCTGTTCATACAGAAGAATGAGGGGGCAGGAATGTAGCATGATCCTGGAGCCCCCAGGGTCCACACCCCTGTTCATACAGAAGAATGAGGGGCAGGAATGTAAGATGATCCTGGAGCCCCAGGGTACACAACCCCTGTTCATACAGACGTGTGAGGGGACTGGAATGTAAGATGATCCTGGAGCCCCCAGGGTCCACACCCCCTGTTCATACAGACGTGTGAGGGGGCAGGAATGTAAGATGATCCTGGAGCCCCCAGGGTCCACACCCCCTGTTCATACAGAAGAATGAGGGGGCAGGAATGTAGCATGATCCTGGAGCCCCCAGGGTCCACACCCCCTGTTCATACAGAAGAATGAGGGGGCAGGAATGTAAGATGATCCTGGAGCCAGCAGGGTCCACACCCCCTGTTCATACAGAAGAATGAAGGGGCTGGAATGTAAGATGATCCTGGAGCCCCCAGGGTCCACACCCCCTGTTCATACAGAAGAATGAGGGGGCAGGAATGTAAGATGATCGTGGAGCCACCAGGGTCCACACCCTTTGTTCATACAGACGTGTGAGGGGCAGGAATGTAAGATGATCCTGGAGCCCCCAGGGTCCACACCCCCTGTTCATACAGAAGAATGAGGGGGCTGGAATGTAAGATGATCTTGGAGCCGCCAGGGTCCACACCCCCTGTTCATACAGAAGAATGAGGGGGCTGGAATGTAAGATGATCTTGGAGCCGCCAGGGTCCACACCCCCTGTACATACAGACATGTGAGGGGGCTGGAATGTAAGATGATCCTGGAGCCCCCAGGGTCCACACCCCCTGTTCATACAGACATGTGAGGGGGCAGGAATGTAAGATGATCCTGGAGCCCCCAGGGTCCACACCCCCTGTTCATACAGACAGTGAGGGGGCGGGAATGTAATATGATCCTGGAGCCCCCAGGGTCCACACCCCCTGTTCATACAGACATGTGAGGGGGCTGGAATGTAAGATGATCCTGGAGCCCCCAGGGTCCACACCCCCTGTTCATACAGAAGAATGAGGGGTCAGGAATGTAAGATGATCCTGGAGCTTCCAGGGTCCACACCCCCTGTTCATACAGACATGTGAGGGGCAGGAATGTAAGATGATCCTGGAGCTTCCAGGGTCCACACCCCTTGTTCATACAGACGTGTGAGGGGCAGGAATGTAAGATGATCCTGGAGCCCCCAGGGTCCACAACCCCTGTTAATACAGAATAATGAGGGGGCAGGAATGTCAGATGATCCTGGAGCCCCCAGGGTCCACACCCCCTGTTCATACAGAAGAATGAGGGGTCAGGAATGTAAGATGATCCTGGAGCCCCCAGGGTCCATGCCCTACACACCTCCTGTCACTGTTGCAGCATGAGGATGAATTTCTCTGTCCCCTGAGGGAGGGGTGAGAGCTGAGAAGCAGAATATGATTTTATTGATTTCTAAGCGATCTATAGATCCTAGAACTGCAGTGCACGGCTCTGCTTCATCATGTAGGAGGGCAGGAGCAGTACTAAAAATAATATCTCCCTGGAGTTCCCTTTTAATGTTTAACTTTTGAAACGTTTTTTCATTTACATGTATTAAACATGTTTCACCGCCTGTTTTTACATAAATTAAGGTTTTGGTGTCCCAGCATGGAATCCTCAACCCGCCTCGTCATGAAGGCTCTCACCCTGCCTCGTCATGAAGGCTCTCACCCCGCCTCGTCATGAAGGCTCTCACCCCGCCTCGTCATGAAGGCTCTCACCCCGCCTCGTCATGAAGGCTCTCACCCTGCCTCGTCATGAAGGCTCTCACCCCGCCTGGTTATGAAGGCTCTCACCCCGCCTCCTCATGAAGGCTCTCACCCCGCCTCCTCATGAAGGCTCTCACCCCGCCTCGTCATGAAGGCTCTCACCCCGCCTCGTCATAAAGGCTCTCACCCCGCCTCGTCATGAAGGCTCTCACCCTGCCTCGTCATGAAGGCTCTCACCCCGCCTTGTCATGAAGGCTCTCACCCCGCCTCGTCATGAAGGCTCTCACCCCGCCTCCTCATGAAGGCTCTCACCCCGCCTCGTCATGAAGGCTCTCACCCCGCCTCGTCATGAAGGCTCTCACCCCGCCTGGTTATGAAGGCTCTCACCCCGCCTCGTCATGAAGGCTCTCACCCCGCCTCGTCATAAAGGCTCTCACCCTGCTAAGTCATGAAGGCCCTCACCCCGCCTCGTCATGAAGGCTCTCACCCCGCCTGGTCATGAAGGCTCTCACCCCGCCTTGTCATGAAGGCTCTCACCCCGCCTCCTCATGAAGGCTCTCACCCCGCCTCGTCATGAAGGCTCTCACCCTGCCTCGTCATGAAGGCTCTCACCCCGCCTGGTCATGAAGGCTCTCACCCCGCCTGGTCATGAAGGCTCTCACCCCGCCTCGTCATGAAGGCTCTCACCCGCCTCGTCATGAAGGCTCTCACCCCGCCTCGTCATGAAGGCTCTCACCCCGCCTCGTCATGAAGGCTCTCACCCCGCCTCGTCATGAAGGCTCTCACCCCGCCTCAATGCGGGAGGTCGTCAGGTGGTGGCTGCTGTCATTCCCCATCTGCTTTTTCATATTTCCACCCTGAAATGCGGCGTCATCAGTGACAACTGTATCAAGGGCTGGTGTGGCCTTTGTTGTACTGAGCATGTGCAGGTTGATAATCCTCACACATGCTCAGTACGTTCTCGCAGCTCGTTCCACTCTCTCCCTTTAAATGTGCACTGGCCGCACGCTCTCTTACCAGCTCTTCATTTTAGAGCCACAGAGGAAGGGAACTGAAAGGGAGAGTGAACTGAGCATGTGTCAGACATGAGAAACCGCACATGCTCAGTACAACAGAGGCCATTCCAGCCCTGGAGACTGACGTGACTGATGCCTCATATCAGGGTGGAAATAGCAGCGGTGCGGAGTGACTGCAGCACTGACCACCTGATGAGATCCCGAATGGGGGGGTAAGAATCAGGTGAGACCGCAGCACTGACCACCTGATGAGATCCCGAATGGGGGGGTAAGAATCAGGTGAGACCGCAGCACTGACCACCTGATGAGATCCCGAATGGGGGGGTAAGAATCAGGTGAGACCGCAGCACTGACCACCTGATGAGATCCCGAATGGGGGGGTAAGAATCAGGTGAGACCGCAGCACTGACCACCTGATGAGATCCCGAATGGGGGGGTAAGAATCAGGTGAGACCGCAGCACTGACCACCTGATGAGATCCTGAATGGGGGGGTAAGAATCAGGTGAGACTGCAGCACTGACCACCTGATGAGATCCCGAATGGGGGGGTAAGAATCAGGTGAGACCGCAGCACTGACCACCTGATGAGATCCCGAATGGGGGGGTAAGAATCAGGTGAGACCGCAGCACTGACCACCTGATGAGATCCTGAATGGGGGGGTAAGAATCAGGTGAGACTGCAGCACTGACCACCTGATGAGATCCCGAATGGGGGGGGTAAGAATCAGGTGAGACCGAAGCTTCACGACATTCCAGACTCAGGTGAAATGTCATCAGAAGTGTAAGAACAGCAGGTAGAGCAGGAACAACAGGAATCCTACAATTCAGGTTAATTACAAAAGTGCATCATTTTTAGAATTATCGAGTATTTGGACTATAAGATACAGCCCAAATTTAGAGGAGGAATATAGGAAAAAAATCATTTTTAATGTTAAAATGGGGGTCTGCCTTAAAGTCCATCATATAGACCACACCGTGTCCCTCCAGTGAGCTGCATTCAGGCTATAAGGCACATCCCCAGGTTCCCCCCAATTGTAAGAAAAATTAAGTGCGTCTTAGGTAGATGACAAAATATTAATTTTGGTTGGCTATTAGATATTGAACAATTCCTTTAAATGTATATTTATATATTCTGGCCACTTAAAAGCCCAGTATATTGGTGTCATTGCACTGTGACGGCTTCTTCCAGATACACTGACACGCCCCCAGTGCACTACCACGCCCCCAAAATACTGACACGCCCACAGTGCACTGACACCCGCCCCAAAATACTGACATGCCCCCAGTGTGCTGACACGCCTCCAAAATACGGACATGCCCCCAGTGCGCTGACATGCCTCCAAAATACTGACACGCCCCCAGTGCACTGACATACCCCCAAAATACTGACACGCCCCTAGTGCACTGACACTCCTCCAAAATACTGACATGCCCCCAGTGCACTGACATACCCCCAAAATACTGACACACCCCCAGTGCGCTGACATGCCTCCAAAATACTGACATGCCCCAGTACACTAACATGCCCCCAAAATACTGACACGCCCCCACTGCACTTACTGTACATGCCCGCCCCCAGCAGCACAGAGCCCAGCATCAGCAGCCCAGAGCCCGCCCCCAGCAGCACAGAACCCTCCCCCAGCAGCGCAGAGCCCGCCGCCAGTGGCACAGAGACCGCCCCCAGTGGCAGAGAGTTCACCCCTAGCAGCCCAGAGTCCGCCCCAGTGGCACAGAGCCCAACCCCAGCGGCACGGAGCCCGCCCCCAGTGGCACAGAGCCCACCCCCAGCAGCACAGAGCCCGCCCCCAGTGGCACAAAAGCCCACCCCAGCAGCACAGAGAGCACCCCCAGCAGCACAGAGCCCACCACCAGCAGCCCAGAGCCCGCCCCCAGTGGCACAAAGCCCACCTCCAGCAGCACGGAGCCCGCCCCCAGCAGCCCAGAGCCCGCCCCAGAAGCACAGAGCCCGCCCCCAGCAGCACAGAGCCCACCCCAGTGGCACAAAGCCCACCCCCAGCAGCACAGAGCCTGCCCCCAGCAGCACAGAGCCCACCATCAGCAGCCCAGAGTCCACCCCCAGCAGCACGGAACCCGCCCCCAGCAGCCAGAGCCCGCCCCCAGCAGCACAGACCCCGCCCCCAGCAACACAGAGCCAGCCCCCAGCAGCCAGAGCCCACCCCAGCAGCACAGAGCCCGCCCCACAGCAAACGCCAGCATCAGAGCCCCCAGCAGCCAGAGCCCCCCCAGCAGCACAGAGCCCCCCCAGCAGCACAGAGCCGCCCAGCGAGAGCCCCCAGCAGCACAGAGCCCCACCAACCAGCAGCACAGAGCCACGCCCCCCCAGCAGCACAGAGCCCACCCCAGCAGCACAGAGCCGCCCCCCAGGCACAAGCCGCCCCGCAGGGCACACAAGCCCAGCCCCCAGCAGCACGAGCCCAGCCCCCAGCAGCACAGAGCCCCCCCAGCAGCACAGAGCCCGCCCCCAGTGGCACAAAGCCCGCCCCCAGCAGCACGGAGCCGCCCCCCAGCAGCACAGCCACCGCAGCACGGAGCCCCCCCCAGGCACAGAGCCCGCCCCCAGCAGCACAGAGCCCTGCCCCCAGCAGCACAGAGCCTGCCCCCAGCAGCACAGCCCGCCCCAGCACACAAGCCCCCCCCAGCACCAGAGCCCGCCCCCAGCAGCACAAGCCCGCCCCAGCAGCCGAGCCCGCCCCAGTGGCACAGAGCCTGCCCCCAGCGGCACAGAGCCCGCCCTAGCAGCATAGAGCCCGCCCCCAGCAGCACAGAGCCTGCCCCCAGCAGCACAGAGCCCGCCCCCAGCAGCACAGAGCCCGCCCCCAGCAGCCCAGAGCCCACCACCAGCAGCACAGAGCCCGCCCCCAGGGGCACAGAGCCCGCCCCCAGCAGCACAGAGCCCGCCCCCAGCAGCACAGAGCCCGCCCCAAGTGGCACAAAGCCCACCCCCAGCATGATGTCACCGCCCTCCCATGTGATGGGCATCAGGCTCCCATGTAGTAAGATATAAATGGATATGAGAAAGGGGTGTCCTTTTTTATATCTTATTTTTATGTATCTATTGTTTTATTCTAATTTTTAATCTGCATCTCCATATATTAGAATATCATTAAAAAGTGACTTTATATCAGTAATGCAATACATAAAGTGACCACATCTATTATATAGAGTCATTACACACAGAGGGAGCTATTTCATGTGTTTATCTCTGTTAATGTTGATGATTAATGAAAACTCAAAGGTCATTATCTCAGAAAATTAAAGTAGGGAGGATGAAGGGTTAAACACCGCGCTGCCGTATTCCACCAGACATCAAAGGGTGAATATAAGGGCTCCCTGGCACATGACAATATGAGGAAGGGGCCAGGGAGGCCTGAAATGCACTGAGTAGTAAATCAATACTGTACACCATAATCATCAACATTAACAGAGATAAACACATGAGATAGCTCGCTCTGTGTGTAATGACTCTATATAATAGATGTGGTCACTTTATGGATTGAATCACTGTAATAAAGTCACTTGATGATCTTCTAATTCATTGAGCTGTATATTGTTTTCCTTACCAGTTGGTGGAGGATAATAGCCGGGCAATCCCAACAGAACGTCCACAGGACGGGCACAGGTGGCAGACGGGCAATCCCAACAGAACGTCCACAGGACGGGCACAGGTGGCGGCCGGGCAATCCCAACAGAAGGTCTACAGGACGGGCACAGGTGGCAGACGGGCAATCCCAACAGAACGTCTACAGGACGGGCACAGGTGGCGGCCCGGGCAATCCCAACAGAACATCTACAGGACGGGCACAGGTGGCGGCCGGGCAATCCCAACAGAACATCTACAGGACGGGCACAGGTGGCGGCCGGGCAATCCCAACAGAACGTCCACAGGACAGGCACAGGTAGCGGCCGGCCAATCCCAACAGAACGTCTACAGGACAGGCACAGGTGGTGGCCGGGCAATCCCAACAGAACGTCTACAGGACGGGCACAGGTAGCGGCCGGCCAATCCCAACAGAACGTCTACAGGACAGGCACAGGTGGTGGCCAGGCAATCCACACAGAACGTCTACAGGACGGGCACAGGTGGGGCGGCCGGGCAATCCCAACAGAACGTCCACAGGACGGGCACAGGTGGCGGCCGGGCAATCCCAACAGAACATCCACAGGACGGGCACAGGTGGCGGCCAGGCAATCCCAACAGAACGTCTACAGGACGGGCACAGGTGGCGGCCGGGCAATCCCAACAGAACGTCCACAGGACGGGCACAGGTGGTGGCCAGGCAATCCACACAGAACGTCTACAGGACGGGCACAGGTGGCGGCCGGGCAATCCACACAGAACGTCTACAGGACGGGCACAGGTGGCGGCCGGGCAATCCACACAGAACGTCTACAGGACGGGCACAGGTGGCGGCCAGGCAATCCCAACAGAACATCCACAGGACGGGCACAGGTGGCGGCCGGGCAATCCCAACAGAACACCCACAGGACGGGCACAGGTGGTGGCCAGGCAATCCACACAGAACGTCCACAGGACGGGCACAGGTGGCGGGCCGGGCAATCCCAACAGAACGTCCACAGGACGGGCACAGGTGGTGGCCAGGCAATCCACACAGAACGTCTACAGGACGGGCACAGGTGGCGGCCGGGCAATCCCAACAGAACGTCTACAGGACGGGCACAGGTGGCGGCCAGGCAATCCCAACAGAACATCCACAGGACGGGCACAGGTGGCGGCCGGGCAATCCCAACAGAACACCCACAGGACGGGCACAGGTGGTGGCCAGGCAATCCACACAGAACGTCCACAGGACGGGCACAGGTGGCGGCCGGGCAATCCTAACAGAACACCCACAGGACGGGCACAGGTGGTGGCCAGGCAATCCACACAGAACGTCTACAGGACGGGCACAGGTGGTGGCCAGGCAATCCACACAGAACGTCTACAGGACGGGCACAGGTGGTGGCCGGGCAATCCCAACAGAACATCCACAGGACGGGCACAGGTGGTGGCCAGGCAATCCACACAGAACGTCCACAGGACGGGCACAGGTGGTGGCCAGGCAATCCACACAGAACGTCTACAGGACGGGCACAGGTGGGCGGCCGGGCAATCCACACAGAACGTCTACAGGACGGGCACAGGTGGCGGCCGGGCAATCCCAACAGAACGTCTACAGGACGGGCACAGGTGGTGGCCAGGCAATCCCAACAGAACATCCACAGGACGGGCACAGGTGGCGGCCGGCCAATCCCAACAGAACGTCTACAGGACGGGCACAGGTGGCGGCCGGGCAATCCCAACAGAACGTCTACAGGACGGGCACAGGTGGCGGCCGGGCAATCCCAACAGAACGTCTACAGGACGGGCACAGGTGGCGGCCGGGCAATCCCAACAGAACGTCTACAGGACGGGCACAGGTGGGGGCTGGGCAATCCCAACAGAACGTCTACATGACGGGCACAGGTGGCGGCCAGGCAATCCCAACAGAACATCCACAGGACGGGCACAGGTGGCGGCCGGCCAATCCCAACAGAACGTCTACAGGACGGGCACAGGTGGCGGCCGGGCAATCCCAACAGAACGTCTACAGGACGGGCACAGGTGGCGGCAGGGCAATCCCAACAGAACGTCTACAGGACGGGCTCAGGTGGCAGATGGGCAATCCCAACAGAACGTCTACAGGACGGGCACAGGTGGCGGCCCGGGCAATCCCAAACAGAAGTTACAGACGGGCACAGGGAGCGGCCAGGCAATCCAACAGAACGTCACAGGACGGCACAGGTGGCGCGGCATCCCAAACGACAGTCTACAGGACGGGCACAGGTGGCGGCCGGCAATCCCAACAGAACGTCCACAGGACGGGCACAAGGTGGCGGCCAGGCAATCCCAACAGAACGTCCACAGGACGGGCACAGGTGGCGGCCAGGCAATCCAACAGAACGTCTACAGGACGGGCACAGGTGGCGGACGGCAATCCCAACAGAACGTCTACAGGACGGGCACAGGTGGCGGACCGGGCAATCCCAACAGAACGTCCACAGAACGGGCACAGGTGGCGGCCCGGGCAATCCCACAGAACGTCTACAGGACGCCAGGTGGCAGATGGCAATCCCAACAGAAGTCTACAGACGGGCACAGGTGGCGGCCGGGCAATCCCAACAGAACGTCTACAGGACGGGCACAGGTGGCGGCGGGCAATCCCAACAGAACGTCTACAGGACGGGCACAGGTGGCAGGCTGGGCAATCCCAACAGAACGTCCACAGGACGGGCACAGGTGGCGGCTGGGCAATCCCAACAGAACGTCTACAGGACGGGCACAGGTGGCGGCTGGGCAATCCCAACAGAACGTCCACAGGACGGGCACAGGTGGCGGCCAGGCAATCCCAACAGAACGTCTACAGGACAGGCACAGGTGGCGGCCGGGCAATCCCAACAGAACGTCTACAGGACGGGCACAGGTGGGGGCTGGGCAATCCCAACAGAACATCCACAGGACGGGCACAGGTGGCGGCCGGCCAATCTCAACAGAACGTCTACAGGACGGGCACAGGTGGCGGACAGCCAATCCCAACAGAACGTCTACAGGACGGGCACAGGTGGCGGCCGGGCAATCCCAACAGAACGTCCACAAGACGGGCACAGGTGGCGGCCGGGCAATCCCAACAGAACGTCTACAGGACGGGCTCAGGTGGCAGATGGGCAATCCCAACAGAACGTCTACAGGACGGGCACAGGTGGCGGCCGGGCAATCCCAACAGAACGTCTACAGGACGGGCACAGGTGGCAGCTGGGCAATCCCAACAGAACGTCCACAGGACGGGCACAGGTGGCGGCTGGGCAATCCCAACAGAACGTCTACAGGACGGGCACAGGTGGTGGCCAGGGTGATTTCCTACGTCTCTCCTTCTTCATCCTCGGCAGGATTTGCTTTGAGGACTTTGGTTACAGGAGATGTCACTGATCTCTTTCTATGTTTGTACCCTTGTTCTTTTTGGTGTTTGTCCTGGTTGTGGGTGATACAATCCTCGCTCTGTGGTTGTCATGGACTCTGTTTAGGAAAGTGTTTTCAGGTGTTTCTGGAATGTCACGTTTGGCTCGGGACGTTTGGGCTTATTTCATCTCCAATGAAGGAGGTTCCCTGCCGGGGTCTTTGGTTGTGCACACGTATGTTTGATATGTTGTTGGCAAAAGTCTCAGAGCGAGTCCTGTATGATCAAGAGAAGAAGTTGTACATGGAACGAGCACAAACAACATGGGATGAATTACAAAAAGTCTTGATTGAAACCCCAACAACAAACAACATGTAAAAACCATACAATGGTATATATATATATGAAGGCACCTAGGGAACACGATAGCAATATACCCTTATTAGTTAATTGCCCTCACCTCCTTACCACCCACAGGTGCACGGTATCTATGGGGTAAGTGTACGCTATATACCATCCACCCAACAACTGATTCATTCCCCTGACAAAGCCACTAGACGGCGAAACGCGTGAGGCTCTGTCCCCCAGGTACTACAGCCAATGAAAAACCAAAGGTCATTATTTCAGAAGATTAGAGGATGAAGGGTTAAACACCGCGCTGCCGTATTCCACCAGATATCAAAGGGTGATTATAATATTGATTTATTAATCAATGTGTTTCAGGCCTCCCTGGCCCCTTCCTCAGGACAAATCAATATCATATCGCCATAGGGAGCCCTGAAACACATTGACTGTTATTCCTCCATCTAGCCGCCGGCTTCCAGTCGTTAGGGCGGAGCAGGGGGCTGTAACCACGCCCAACCACTTTGATTGACAGCTCTCTCTGCAGCATCTCTGTGCAGTGCAAGGTGTCAATCAAAGGCCTGATGAGTGATTTCAGCCTCTTTAATGTGTACAGGGTCTTTTTTAGGACATGGTCATATCTGTATCAAAGTCAAACATCAGGAGTAATCTGTCTGATACCTGATAAATGACTTTGATAAATGAGTTTAATACCTACATACATTATCCATAGGATGGGGATAACTCACTGACTGGTCTGGATCAGGTAGCTCATTATGTATTTCTTGTTTCAAAAGTTGGACAGTATACGGATTCTGCAATGCAACCATTAACGAATTATAATGAGGGCAATCTGGGCTACTGCCCAGGGCCTAGAGCTCCTGGGGGGCCCATGGCCAGATTATTATTATTATTATTATTTATTTATATAGCGCCATTAGGTTCCATGGCGCTTTACATGAGGATGAGGGAGACAAGAACAAGTACACTAAATCTAGGCGATCAGGACGTGCCCTCATTATAAAAAGTAACAAATACTCTCTTTGCGCCCGTTCCCCGGTGTACATCTATTAAAATATGATCATGTGACATACTTCGGGTTGGGCCTTCTAAACAGCCCAGGGTCCTGGCTAATCTTAATCCGCCCCTGAATGCAACTATTACTTAATGCAGAAAATTGTCCGCAAAAAGTCTCCGTGCTGTAAAATAAAAGCTGCAGTTTGGCCACCAGGGGTCACTGCTTTAGCGGTTTCTGTTGTTTGGATTATTGCATCTTCACCACTAGGGGTCACTGTTTTGATAACCTTTGTGGTTACTGGTGGCTGCACTTCTGTTGTTTTACCAGCAGGTGTCACTGTTGCGCGAACATTTGTGGTTTTTGGTTTCTGCATTTGCAGACAGTGATAATCATTAAAACATTGGGGTTTTCCAGGTCTTTATAAGACTTCTGAAATCTCCGGCTGGTAATAAAAATGTAAAATCAAAAAATAGTTTTCAAAATTATAAAAGTTCCCTCTTTTCCCTGAACATAAGTAATATAGAAAAGGTCCAAACTAATAAAATGTTGTAATATTCATACGCAGGAAACAAAAATATCAATTCTAATTTCATAATTGCTGATAAATGGTCACTTTTTCCCTTAAAAAAGGACTAAAAAGAGATTGTAAATACATACAGACCCCAAAATGGTGATCATAAAACCTGTGACTTGTCAAGGGCGCAACAGTCGTGGTCACAGGGGTCGTGACCATGACCGGGCCTGGGACTACTGGGGCCCATTAACCCCATCCAGGTCGTGACCATGACCGGGCCTGGGACTACAGGGGCCCATTAACCCCATCCAATGCTTCAGATGGATGTGTGTCCTCGGAGGAGAATATCAAATAACTCACGACCAGCAGCTAAACACACAGGGTGCAGGGAACCTTCATTATAGAGATGAGGGCAGCCCAGGTGCAAAATGCTGATAAGGCAGCCAATCACAGCCTTCCAAAATGGAGGGGGCGGCTGCTTAGCATAAGAATTGCACACTATTAAGGCTTGTATAGGGAGCCTGTCACATAGATAAGTGAAAGACACAGTGTCTGAACAACAGCCTATTAGTGACGCTAGGTAGGGCAAGCTAGTTAACACTGCATGAATACATGTACCATGTCTGAATAATAGCCTATTAGTGACGCCAGGTAGGGCGGGCTAGTTAACACTGCATGAATACATGTACCATGTCTGAATAATAGCCTATTAGTGACGCCAGGTAGGGCGGGCTAGTTAACACTGCATGAATACATGTACCATGTCTGAATAATAGCCTATTAGTGACGCCAGGTAGGGCGGGCTAGTTAACACTGCATGAGTACATGCACCGTGTCTGAACAAGAGTCTATTAGTGACGCTAGGTAGGGCGGACTAGTTAACACTGCATGAGTACATGCACCATGTCTGAACAAGAGCCTATTAGTGACACCAATAGGGCGGACTAGTTAACACTATATGAGTGTATCTCACAGGACAGACCCACCAATGGAACCACCCAAATTCAGAAGGCCCCACTACACCCTGCAAAAAATGTATTAAATGTGCAACAAATAACGTTGCACTTTTAACGAAAATAGAATGATATTTTGCCCCAAAATATGTAAGCTTCCAACCTGTTCATCAGGGGTCCTCACACTTGCAAGTCCCTGCACAAATTGTAATAGAAAACGAAAAGAGAACATCAAAAAAACTCACCACCAAGGAGCCGAACCTAATACTGAATGCACACACAGGGCGCAGGGAACCTCCACCATAGAGATGGGGGCAGCCCATGTGCACAATGCTGATGAGGCAGCCAATCACAGCCTTCCAATCACCTGGATCCACCTGGATGAATATTTTCCAAGGGTCCAGCATTTGCCAGGAATTACCCAAATTTTCAAACATTACGCCTCTAACATGTCAGTCAAAAGGGTCAAGGTTTACTTCCAAAGGTTTAGCCACATGGGAGGGTGGAATTAAACACTACACATTACCTTGTTTTACTAAGGGTGGTGTTTGTTGGGAGGTATGATTGGTGGAAGGTTCAGCCACCTGCCGGACGTCCACCCACTTCTCCCGATTGTCAATGTATAAATATGGCAGAAGTCTGGAAGATCCGTATTCAGTGGCCTCAGGTGCTGATCCTGCTTGATGTCCGGTGAGTGCTGCCTATCTCTCTCCACAGTCACCCGCTCGTACCTACTGCCATTGGAGCTATCTCTGATCACGGCCGTCTAACGTCTTAGATGCTGATCCTGCTCATTGTGCGCAGTCACCTGCTCCCACTGCTATCTCTGATCACGGCTGTCTAACGTCTTAGGTGCTGATCCTGCTCATTGTCCGCTGTCCGCAGTCACCTGCTGCCACTGCTATCTCTGATCACGGCTGTCTAACGTCTTAGGTGCTGATCCTGCTCATTGTCCGCTGTCCGCAGTCACCTGCTCCCACTGCTATCTCTGATCACGGCCGTCTAACGTCTTAGGTGCTGATCCTGCTCATTGTCCGCTGTCTGCAGTCACCTGCTCCCACTGCTATCTCTGATCACGGCCGTCTAAAGTCTTAGGTGCTGATCCTGCTCATTCTCCGCTGTCCGCAGTCACCTGCTCCCACTGCTATCTTTGATCACGGCTGTTTAACGTCTTAGGTGCTGATCCTGCTCATTGCCTGCTGTCCGCAGTCACCTGCTGCCACTGCTATCTCTGATCACGGCTGTCTAACGTCTTAGGTGCTGATCCTGCTCATTGCCCGCTGTCCGCAGTCACCTGCTCCCACTGCTATCTCTGATCACGGCCGTCTAACGTCTTAGGTGCTGATCCTGCTCATTGTCCGCTGTCCGCAGTCACCTGCTCCCACTGCTATCTCTGATCACGGCCGTCTAAAGTCTTAGGTGCTGATCCTGCTCATTCTCCGCTGTCTGCAGTCACCTGCTCCCACTGCTATCTCTGATCACGGCCGTCTAACGTCTTAGGTGCTGATCCTGCTCATTGCCCGCTGTCCGCAGTCACCTGCTCCCACTGCTATCTCTGATCACGGCCGTCTAACGTCTTAGGTGCTGATCCTGCTCATTGTCCGCTGTCTGCAGTCACCTGCTCCCACTGCTATCTCTGATCACGGCCGTCTAAAGTCTTAGGTGCTGATCCTGCTCATTCTCCGCTGTCCGCAGTCACCTGCTTCCACTGCTATCTCTGATCACAGCTGTTTAACGTCTTAGGTGCTGATCCTGCTCATTGCCCGCTGTCCGCAGTCACCTGCTCCCACTGCTATCTCTGATCACGGCCGTCTAACGTCTTAGGTGCTGATCCTGCTCATTGTCCGCTGTCCGCAGTCACCTGCTCCCACTGCTATCTCTGATCACGGCCGTCTAAAGTCTTAGGTGCTGATCCTGCTCATTCTCCGCTGTCCGCAGTCACCTGCTCCCACTGCTATCTTTGATCACGGCTGTTTAACGTCTTAGGTGCTGATCCTGCTCATTGCCTGCTGTCCGCAGTCACCTGCTCCCACTGCTACCTCTGATCACGGCCGTCTAACGTCTTAGGTGCTGATCCTGCTCATTGTCCGCTGTTCGCAGTCACCTGCTCCCACTGCTATCTCTGATCACGGCTGTCTAACGTCTTAGGTGCTGATCCTGCTCATTGTCCGCTGTCCGCAGTCACCTGCTCCCACTGCTATCTCTGATCACGGCTGTCTGACGTCTTAGGTGCTGCGGTGATAAGTGACCCCAGCATGTAAATGGTTACACCAGGGTACAAAATATTGGTCAACTCAGCCGCGATCACAGGAACCTGATGTGTAGTAGAAGATGGGGGCCCATGTCAGGTCTTTTCAGCATTGGTAAAGTGTATAAATTGTACCATTTTAAGTAGAAATATAGAGATTTAGTGTACAAAAATATAGTATTCTCCAAGCCTTGCTAGGTCCACCAGGGTCTTCTTCACCAAGTCTAGATAGTCCCACCAGGATCTTCACCAAGTCTACATACTCATAGGTCCACCAGACTCTTTGCCTAGCCTAGATTGGTCCACTAGGGTCTTCTCTGCCGTTATGTTGATTGTATCAAGCCATCGGGTTGCTGATCTTCCTGTTCACCTTGGTCCTTCTATCCTTCCTACCATGATGTCCTTCTCCAGTGATTGCTCTCTTCGTATGATGTGTACATAAGTTGTATCTTGGTGATCCTCACTT
>JARQOC010000002.1:9213341-9233341 GCA_033576535.1 Allobates femoralis | reverse complement strand
AAATATAGAATAGAAGATAGAAGATAGATAGATAGATAGATAGATAGATAGATAGATAGATAGATAATGATAGATGGATAGATAGATAAGGGTAGATAGATAGATAAGATAGATAGATATGATAGATAGATAACATGAAAAAAATCCTTGCAGCACACAGCTACTACCAATGATGTACAAGTGCTACAAGCCATATGTGTTTGAGGAAAAAGTTTAAAAACTTAAGTTTTTTTCAAAAAACTCAATAATCTTATCTTTTTATTTCTGAAGTTCTTGGTACATACATTGGCCAATGTCTGTTTGCTCATCAACTACGACAAAGTGACTTCAGGTCTGATGAGTCCTACGCTGATATCCCTATCCTCCTTGTCCACTCCCCCACTTTTCAGTGGGCAAACTCCATCTATACCCTCGATCACCTGTAGGTAATGAGGGTGCAAATTGCAGCAAAGGAGCCTGCAACTCCACATAATAAATAACAAGAAAAGCTGCACAGCACTCGCAGACCAGTGTGAACTGGTGCAAGCAAAGATGCAGAGTCAAATAACATGAACAGTTCACACTAGTCTGTTGAGTGCTGTGCAGTTTTTCTTGTTATTTGATAGATAGATAGATAGATAGATAGAATAGAGAGATGGATGGATGGATGGATGGATAGATAGATGGGCGGGCGGACGGATATGAGGGGGGGATAGATAGTAGCAGTTTCTATTAGCTCATTTTCTACAGGATGTAATCATTGTTATCTCCTTATTTGTCATTAGTGTACAAATAAGAATATGTTCATGAAGTAAAATATCTACTTTTTATCACATTTCCACATTTTATGTTGCTCTCAGTCAGTTTGTGCCACCACCAACATGGCGGCCGGATCCCCCCCGCTTTACGACGCAGCGTAACGGAACCGCTCCTGTTCACTGCGCATGCGCCAACCGTCGCTGGATGATGACGCCATCGCTTCGCTCTGCCACGTCTCTCCTGGGCAGCTGCGGAGGAGAGTGAAGGGAAGAGGCTGAAGCTGTGGAGAGCGGCGGAGGAGGAGGGGTGTCCGCACCCGGGACCGGCGGCCCCTGCATCATCAGCCAGTATGCGGCAGCCTGCAGCCCCGGGACACCCAGCACAGGCTGCCCCCACATGTGTGAGTACAGGAGCCACAGGAGGGCATGCTGGGAGGTGTAGTGCTGCAGCCACAGGAGGGCATGCTGGGAGGTGTAGTGCTGCAGCCACAGGAGGGCACACTGGGAGGAGTAGTGTTGCAGCCACAGGAGGGCATGCTGGGAGGTGTAGCGCTGCAGCCACAGGAGGGCATGCTGGGAGGTGTAGTGCTGCAGCCACAGGAGGGCACGCTGGGAGGTGTAGTGTTGCAGCCACAGGAGGGCACGCTGGGAGGTGTAGTGCTGCAGCCACAGGAGGGCACACTGGGAGGAGTAGTGTTGCAGCCACAGGAGGGCACGCTGGTAGGTGTAGCGCTGCAGCCACAGGAGGGCATGCTGGGAGGTGTAGTGCTGCAGCCACAGGAGGGCATGCTGGGAGGTGTAGTGCTGCAGCCACAGGAGGGCATGCTGGGAGGTGTAGTGCTGCAGCCACAGGAGGGCACGCTGGGAGGTGTAGTGCTGCAGCCACAGGAGGGCACGCTGGGAGGTGTAGCGCTGCAGCCACAGGAGGGCATGCTGGGAGGTGTAGCGCTGCAGCCACAGGAGGGCATGCTGGGAGGTGTAGCGCTGCAGCCACAGGAGGGCATGCTGGGAGGTGTAGCGCTGCAGCCACAGGAGGGCACGCTGGGAGGTGTAGTGCTGCAGCCACAGGAGGGCACGCTGGGAGGAGTAGTGTTGCAGCCACAGGAGGGCATGCTGGGAGGTGTAGTGCTGCAGCCACAGGAGGGCACGCTGGGAGGTATAGTGTTGCAGCCACAGGAGGGCACGCTGGGAGGTGTAGTGCTGCAGCCACAGGAGGGCACGCTGGGAGGAGTAGTGTTGCAGCCACAGGAGGGCACGCTGGTAGGTGTAGCGCTGCAGCCACAGGAGGGCATGCTGGGAGGTGTAGCGCTGCAGCCACAGGAGGGCATGCTGGGAGGTGTAGTGCTGCAGCCACAGGAGGGCATGCTGGGAGGTGTAGTGCTGCAGCCACAGGAGGGCATGCTGGGAGGTGTAGTGCTGCAGCCACAGGAGGGCATGCTGGGAGGTGTAGTGCTGCAGCCACAGGAGGGCACGCTGGGAGTGTTAGCGCTGCAGCCACAGGAGGGCATGCTGGGAGGTGTAGCGCTGCAGCCACAGGAGGGCATGCTGGGAGGTTGTAGCGCTGCAGCCACAGGAGGGCATGCTGGGAGGTGTAGCGCTGCAGCCACAGGAGGGCACGCTGGGAGGTGTAGTGCTGCAGCCACAGGAGGGCACACTGGGAGGAGTAGTGTTGCAGCCACAGGAGGGCACGCTGGGAGGTGTAGTGCTGCAGCCACAGGAGGGCACGCTGGGAGGTATAGTGTTGCAGCCACAGGAGGGCACGCTGGGAGGTGTAGTGCTGCAGCCACAGGAGGGCACACTGGGAGGTGTAGTGCCTCAGCCACAGGAGGGCATGCTGGTAGGTGTAGCGCTGCAGCCACAGGAGGGCATGCTGGGAGGTGTAGTGCTGCAGCCACAGGAGGGCATGCTGGGAGGTGTAGTGCTGCAGCCACAGGAGGGCATGCTGGGAGGTGTAGTGCTGCAGCCACAGGAGGGCATGCTGGGAGGTGTAGTGCTGCAGCCACAGGAGGGCATGCTGGGAGGTGTAGTGCTGCAGCCACAGGAGGGCATGCTGGGAGGTGTAGTGCTGCAGCCACAGGAGGGCACGCTGGGAAGTGTAGCGCTGCAGCCACAGGAGTGCATGCTGGGAGGTGTAGTGCTGCAGCCACAGGAGGGCACGCTGGGAGGTATAGTGCTGCAGCCACAGGAGGGCACGCTGGGAGGTGTAGCGCTGCAGCCACAGGAGTGCATGCTGGGAGGTGTAGCGCTGCAGCCACAAGAGGGCACACTGGGAGGTGTAGTGCTGCAGCCACAGGAGGGCATGCTGGGAGGTGTAGCACTGCAGCCACAGGAGGGCATGCTGGGAGGTGTAGTGCTGCAGCCACAGGAGGGCACGCTGGGAGGTGTAGTGCTCCAGCCACAGGCTGTAATGACTTCTAGATACACCTATGTGCACACATGGACATGCTGGGAGTTGTAGTCCTGCAGTTGCACAATGAATGTATATGTCATTATTATCCTATAGCATCTTCTGTCAGGGAATGCTGGGAGTTGTAGTTCTACAACAATTGTGCAGCCACAGGTACACATCTACTCACCCCTGGACATGCTGGGAGTTGTAGTCCTATAACAGTCGTACTGCAGACTTTATATGTAATCTCCTTCCCTCCTGTCTGAGCGGTCAGGGCGACGGCTGGGGTTACCGTATGTCCTGGCTGCAGACTGAGGACATGCTGGGGGTTGTAGTCCTACTGCAGTTGGATTGCACTGCTGCGATCTGGCAGGGCATGCTGGGAGTTGTAGTTTACTAACAAGTTGCATATAATATCCCAGGATGCCACTGAAGCTGCAAACTGTACTTGCTGGGAGTTGTAGTCCTACTACCCATTGACATGATATAGCGTCTGCTGGAAGTCGCCAGGGCATGCTGAGAGTTGTAGCTCTGTCACTAAGTTGCATCTGAGGTCCCAGGATGCTGCTGAAGCTGCAAACTGATCATGCTGGGAGTTATAGTTCCACAACAGTTAAAAAGCAATAGACTGCAGTATATATATATACACGCCCGACATAGAGAGAAAACGCTCTTCTTTCCTGTGGCCTGTTGGCAGTTGGGTTGCACAATGCATGTATATATCCTATTCTAGCATCTTCTGTCAGGGCATGCTGGAAGATGTAGTTCTACAATAGACTGCCGAGTGTGTGTGTGTGTATGTATATATATATACATATATATATATATATATATATACACACACACACGCCCCACCCCCTGTGGCCTGTGAGGACCTGCTGGGAGTTGTAGTTCTCCGCTCACACACATGGTCACTGCAGCCTATCGTCCGTCCCAGACAATCTGAGCTGAACGGCTTCTGGGCCGGACTGACACATTGTAACAAACAGGACAGTGAGGATGATCCGGACTGGATACAATGTAACAAAACCTCAGCTGGGAGAAGGTCAGCATCAAGGCTTCAGCCTGTGAATGGCGTCGGGAGGGTTTTCATTCACTGACAGAGGTCTTACAGATGGTGAAGACCTGGAGCACAGAGGATTGTGGCCAGTGACTGGCAGAGATTGCTGGGACTTGTAGTTCCTGCAGAATCGCAGGTTCTGTACTCATATAGTTTGTGTGTGATGATCCAGCAGCACCAGGTCTTCTTGTAGGACTATAAGTTCCAACATGTCCTGCAGATGTGTGGGGAGAGAACCCCGCTGCTGTACAGATCCCCTGAGTCACCTTCATGAACCAGGAGGATCAGGATGAGCGTTGCTCTGCCCTCCTCTCTGCGCTCCGCTCCTCTCTGCGCTCCTCTCCCCCCTGCTCTGCGCTCCTCTCCTCCCCCCCTGCTCTGCGCTCCTCTCCCCCCTGCTCTGCGCTCCTCTCCCCCCTGCTCTGCGCTCCTCTCCCCCCTGCTCTGCGCTCCTCTCCCCCCTGCTCTGCGCTCCTCTCCCCCCTGCTCTGCGCTCCTCTCCCCCCTGCTCTGCGCTCCTCTCCCCCCTGCTCTGCGCTCCTCTCCCCCCTGCTCTGCGCTCCTCTCCCCCCTGCTCTGCGCTCCTCTCCCCCCTGCTCTGCGCTCCTCTCCCCCCTGCTCTGCGCTCCTCTCCCCCGCGCTGCGCTCCTCTCCCCGCTGCTGTGCGCTCCTCTCCCCGCTGCTGTGCGCTCCTCTCCCCGCTGCTGTGCGCTCCTCTCCCCGCTGCTGTGCGCTCCTCTCCCCGCTGCTGTGCGCTCCTCTCCCCGCTGCTGTGCGCTCCTCTCCCGCTGCTGTGCGCTCCTCTCCCGCTGCTGTGCGCTCCTCTCCCCGCTGCTGTGCGCTGCGCTCCTCTCCCCGCTGCGCTGCGCTCCTCTCCCCCCAGCGCTGCGCTCCTCTCCCCCCAGCGCTGCGCTCCTCTCCCCGCTGCTGTGCGCTCCTCTTCATGTGCATTCAGACTTGCTGGCAGTTGTAGTGCTGCAGCCTTTATATTTCCATCTCTCATTCATCTGTCGCTTTCCTTTATTGTTCACGACCTCCAGAATGTCCCCATCCACAGTACGGAGGGGATCGTGAGCAGATTGCAGAATTGTGATTGCGGCTCCGGTGGTGACTAGGATCGGCGCCCGCACCTCCAGCTTTCCGTCTCCAGGTCCGCTGATGATTGTCCGCAGTAGAAGGGGTTAAATGCGGTGACGTCCTGTGCTTCCCGCGCCCCTGCTTCCCCTTACCTGTGTGATGTGGCACGGTGCCCTGTGCGCCAGGTAAATAAACCCTGAACCGTCCCTGAACATCCCGTCCGAATCAGGGAGGGACAGCCAGAAAAGGAACCGTTCACGTTGATTCCCTCGAAAATAATGAAATCTGCACATTTTCCAGTTAGTGTCAGTTTACACTGTAATTCTCACATTCTATTCATGAATCAGGCGGCTCTGGATGAACGAGTCTGATGCTTCCAAATAGTGATGTGCTGAGATACCGGGAGCCGATCACTGGCTGGAAGCTGCTCGATACACTGATACCTACGATCCGATCAGGTGTAATGATCACCGAGATGCAGAGATTTCCCAGGATTCAGGCTGTCACTGACCTCACGAGTCACTGACCACCGATCGTATCACAGAAGTCCGGCCGCTCGTCCTATCCTGATCAGCCAATCACACAATCCATTCTAAGATCCAGCAGCCCGCTCGCTGATGGTTTCCATGTAGTAATGTTTTTTAATCCTTTTTTCAAAGCACCATTCGGAATTCAGCTCCTGCTCAACTGAATGTTAACTGTATACAACAATGTCCAGTGAGCTCCCCCTAGTGGTGGCTGTATACAGCAGTGTGCGGTGAGCTCTCCCTAGTGTTGGCTGTGTACATCTATGTAGTGAGTTCCATCTAGTGGTGGCTGTATACTGCATTGTGCAGTGAGCTCTCCCTGGTGGTGGCTGTATACTGCATTGCGCGGTGAGCTCCCCCTAGTGGTGGCTGTATACAGCAGTGTGCTGTGAGCTCCCCCTAGTAGTGGCTGTATACAGCAGTGTGCGGTGAGCTCCATCTAGTGGTGGCTGTATACAGCAGTGTGCGGTGAGCTTCATCTAGCATCAAGTGGTGGCTGTATACAGCAGTGTGCGGTGAGCTCCATCTAGTGGTGGCTGTATACAGCAGTGTGCGGTGAGTTCCATCTAGTGGTGGCTGTGTACATCTATGTAGTGAGCTCCCCCTTGTGGTGGCTGTATACTGCATTGTGTGGTGAGCTCCATCTAGTGGTGGCTGTATACAGCAATGTGCGGTGAGCTCCCCCTAGTGGTGGCTGTGTACATCTATGTAGTGAGCTCCCCCTAGTGGTGGCTGTATACTGCATTGTGTGTTGAGCTTCCCCTAGTGGTGGCTGTATACAGCAGTGTGTAGTGAGCTCCATCTAGTGGTGGCTGTATACAGCAGTGTGTAGTGAGCTCCATCTAGTGGTGGCTGTATACAGCAGTGTGCGGTGAGCTCCATCTAGTGGTGGCTGTATACAGCGTTGTGCGGTGAGCTCCATCTAGTGGTGGCTGTATACAGCGTTGTGCGGTGAGCTCCCCCTAGTGGTGGCTGTATACAGCGTTGTGCAGTGAGCTCCCCCTAGTGGTGGCTGTATACAGCAGTGTGCAGTGAGCTCCCACTAGTGGTGGCTGTATACAGCAGTCTGCGGTGAGCTCCCCCTAGTGGTGGCTGTATGCATCTATGTGGTGGCTGTATACTGCATTGTGTGGTGAGCTTCCCCTAGTGTTGGCTCTATACAGCAGTGTGTAGTGAGCTCCTTCTAGTGGTGGCTGTATACAGCATTGTGCAGTGAGCTCTCCCTAGTGGTGGCTGTATACAGCAGTGTTTGGTGAGCTCCCCCTAGTGATGGCTGTATACAGCAGTGTGCGGTGAGCTCCCCCTAGTGATGGCTGTATACAGCAGTGTTTGGTGAGCTCCCCTTAGTGATGGCTGTATACAGCAGTGTGCGGTGAGCTTCCCCTAGTGGTGGCTTTATACTGCATTGTGCAGTGAGCTCCCCCTAGTGGTGGCTGTATACAGCGTTGTGCAGTGAGCTCCCCTAGTGGTGGCTGTATACAGCAGTGTGCAGTGAGCTCCCACTAGTGGTGGCTGTATACAGCAGTCTGCGGTGAGCTCCCCCTAGTGGTGGCTGTATGCATCTATGTGGTGGCTGTATACTGCATTGTGTGGTGAGCTTCCCCTAGTGTTGGCTCTATACAGCAGTGTGTAGTGAGCTCCTTCTAGTGGTGGCTGTATACAGCATTGTGCAGTGAGCTCTCCCTAGTGGTGGCTGTATACAGCATGTGTTTGGTGAGCTCCCCCTAGTGATGGCTGTATACAGCAGTGTTTGGTGAGCTCCCCTTAGTGATGGCTGTATACAGCAGTGTGCGGTGAGCTTCCCCTAGTGGTGGCTTTATACTGCATTGTGCAGTGAGCTCCCCCTAGTGGTGGCTGTATACAGCGTTGTGCAGTGAGCTCCCCCTAGTGGTGGCTGTATACAGCAGTGTGCAGTGAGCTCCCACTAGTGGTGGCTGTATACAGCAGTCTGCGGTGAGCTCCCCCTAGTGGTGGCTGTATGCATCTATGTGGTGGCTGTATACTGCATTGTGTGGTGAGCTTCCCCTAGTGTTGGCTCTATACAGCAGTGTGTAGTGAGCTCCTTCTAGTGGTGGCTGTATACAGCATTGTGCAGTGAGCTCTCCCTAGTGGTGGCTGTATACAGCAGTGTTTGGTGAGCTCCCCCTAGTGATGGCTGTATACAGCAGTGTGCGGTGAGCTCCCCCTAGTGATGGCTGTATACAGCAGTGTTTGGTGAGCTCCCCTTAGTGATGGCTGTATACAGCAGTGTGCGGTGAGCTTCCCCTAGTGGTGGCTTTATACTGCATTGTGCAGTGAGCTCCCCCTAGTGGTGGCTGTATACAGCATTGTGTGGTGAGCTCCCCCTAGTGGTGGCTGTATACAGCAGTGTGCGGTGAGCTCCCCATAGTGGTGGCTGTATACAGCATTGTGCGGTGAGCTCCCCATAGTGGTGGCTGTATACAGCAGTGTGCGGTGAGCTTCCCCTAGTGATGGCTGTATACAGCAGTGTGCGGTGAGCTCCCCCTAGTGATGGCTGTATACAGCAGTGTGCGGTGAGCTCCCCCTAGTGGTGGCTGTATACAGTGTGCGGTGAGCTCCCCCTAGTGGTGGCTGTATACAGTGTGCGGTGAGCTCCCCCTACTGGTGGCTGTATACAGCATTGTGCGGTGAGCTCCCCATAGTGGTGGCTGTATACAGCATTGTGCGGTGAGCTCCCCCTAGTGGTGGCTGTATACAGCATTGTGCGGTGAGCTCCCCCTAGTGGTGGCTGTATACAGCATTGTGCGGTGAGCTCCCCCTAGTGGTGGCTGTATACAGCATTGTGCGGTGAGCTCCCCCTAGTGATGGCTGTATACACTGACTATCAAAATTCGAGAACAACGTGTGATCACTGGATTTTTTTTCAGGCAGAATGTGATCTACATTGATGAACATTTGGTGGTTTTTGTATACGGGGTCTCCAGGCCATTAAAACAGGGGTCACAAAATAACCAAAATATCATCATAAAATGTTTATGATCATCACAATGTGTGTAAAATAATTAGAGAATAGGAATGACTGTAGAGAAAGACGTACAACAGTCACCAATCAGTAGGAAGAGTGCGGGGCCCCTTGCCGCGTGTGCGGGGCCCTTGCCGTTTCTGACTTCAGCACATCTGCAGCACAGGACATCCCTCGTCTCTCCCTGCTCTGGGGGATTTTGCACCACTCCTCTTCCAGTCTCTTCCTCTGTTCTGTGACTGTTGTGGTTTCTCGGCCATAACTTTGTCACCCAGGATTTTCCAGGGGTTTCTATTGGGTTTAGATCCGATCTCGGCTGTGGCCGTTTCATTGTTTCTGGGATCTGCTTTCCCCATTTTGCTGTGTGATCGGGGACATTGTCTTGTATGATAATTGTTGCTGATTGAGGCTGAACACAATAATGACCCGCGTGTTGTGGAGAAGGTTCTGCTCTACACTTGTATTCACTCTGCCATGTAGCTGTATGTGAGGTCCATCCTCAGCAGAAAACACTCCCCAACCATCACCCCTCCTCCACCACCATCACTGACGTCTTTCCCCAGTTTGTGGACGAACATCTTGTTTCCCATCAGACCCAAAAAAATTAAACTTGCCTCCATCACTAAAATGAACTGTGGCCACTTGTCCTCTGACCACACAACATGCTCCTGACCAGAGGGGAGTCTAGGCCTTGTGATCCTTTCTGCTAATGAGAGGTTTGGTCACTGCACAGTCGGCTTTCAGTCCAAATGCTCTTAAACGTTGTGACACTGTATGATGAGACAGATCCTTACCCTGTTCAGTGCTGGACTGGCGAGCTATTCCAGCTGCAGTGTTGATACGATCACCCCTGGAGATTGTCCGCATTATCCTGTCCTCTCTTGTATTTACGTGGATGTACGTGATGTCATCACTGTTGGGCAGTACATAGAGCTGGAGCGGCGGAGGATTTATAGACTGAATGACACCACTGATGCAGGGACAGATTTAGGAACACAATACTCCCCTTATTCACACAATGGATATTTGCTTTGGGAGTCACTTGTGACCTCATGCATTTATCGCTTGACACGTCTTAAAGGGGAATTATCCATTTATTGAGGCTGATGACCTCAGCGACGGGAGCGACCACTAAATAAAGGATCATAGTCACAGCGAGAGGCAGACAGTCCGCACTATACAGAGTCACATGGAGTCTGCTCTATTCACCACCAGAGCTGCAGACAGGAGCGCAAGCCGTCACTCTATTACTCACATTCTCTATGAACGGTTCATGGTGATTAATAGCATAATGACGATCGCTTCTCCCGGTGTGGTTATCAGGGCAGGTTCTGCCCAACATAGAGATTAGTACGAAGTCTTTAATCTTGGCCCT
Organism: Allobates femoralis; assembly: GCA_033576535.1. Lineage (NCBI taxonomy): Eukaryota > Metazoa > Chordata > Amphibia > Anura > Aromobatidae > Allobates > Allobates femoralis. The sequence continues at coordinate 9,223,193 of JARQOC010000002.1, read as the reverse complement.
GATTATCTGGAATTTTAACATAAAGTACTGATCCTGAGTTACCTCCTGTATTATACTCCAGAGCTGCACTCACTATTCTGCTGGTGCAGTCACTGTGTACATACATTACATTACTGATCCTGAGTTACCTCCTGTATTATACTCCAGAGCTGCACTCACTATTCTGCTGGTGCAGTCACTGTGTACATACATTACATTACTGATCCTGAGTTACCTCCTGTATTATACTCCAGAGCTGCACTCACTATTCTGCTGGAGCAGTCACTGTGTACATACATTACATTACTGATCCTGAGTTACCTCCTGTATTATACTCCAGAGCTGCACTCACTATTCTGCTGGTGCAGTCACTGTGTACATACATTACATTACTGATCCTGAGTTACCTCCTGTATTATACTCCAGAGCTGCACTCACTATTCTGCTGGTGCAGTCACTGTGTACATACATTACATTACTGATCCTGAGTTACCTCCTGTATTATACTCCAGAGCTGCACTCGCTATTCTGCTGGTGCAGTCACTGTGTACATACATTACATTACTGATCCTGAATTACCTCCTGTATTATACTCCAGAGCTGCACTCACTATTCTGCTGGTGCAGTCACTGTGTACATACATTACATTACTGATCCTGAGTTACCCCCTGTATTATACTCCAGAGCTGCACTCACTATTCTGCTGGTGCAGTCATTGTGTACATACATTACATTACTGATCCTGAGTCACCTCCTGTATTATACTCCAGAGCTGCACTCACTATTCTGCTGGTGCAGTCACTGTGTACATACATTACATTACTGATCCTGAGTTATCTCCTGTATTATACTCCAGAGCTGCACTCACTATTCTGCTGGTGCAGTCACTGTGTACATACATTACATTACTGATCCTGAGTTATCTCCTGTATTATACTCCAGAGCTGCACTCACTATTCTGCTGGTGCAGTCACTGTGTACATACATTACTGATCCTGAGTTACCTCCTGTATTATACTCCAGAGCTGCACTCACTATTCTGCTGGTGCAGTCACTGTGTACATACATTACATTACTGATCCTGAGTTACCTCCTGTATTATACTCCAGAGCTGCACTCACTATTCTGCTGGTGCAGTCACTGTGTACATACATTACATTACTGATCCTGAGTTATCTCCTGTATTATACTCCAGAGCTGCACTCACTATTCTGCTGGTGCAGTCACTGTGTACATACATTACATTACTGATCCTGAGTTACCTCCTGTATTATACTCCAGAGCTGCACTCCTATTCTGCTGGTGCAGTCACTGTGTACATACATTACATTACTGATCCTGAATTACCTCCTGTATTATACTCCAGAGCTGCACTCACTATTCTGCTGGTGCAGTCACTGTGTACATACATTACATTACTGATCCTGAGTTACCCCTGTATTATACTCCAGAGCTGCACTCACTATTCTGCTGGTGCAGTCACTTTTGTACATACATTACATTACTGATCCTGAGTCTACCTCCTGTATTATACTCCAGAGCTGCACTCACTATTCTGCTGGTGCAGTCACTGTGTACATACATTACATTACTGATCCTGAGTTATCTCCTGTATTATACTCCAGAGCTGCACTCACTATTCTGCTGGTGCAGTCACTGTGTACATACATTACATTACTGATCCTGAGTTATCTCCTGTATTATACTCCAGAGCTGCACTCACTATTCTGCTGGTGCAGTCACTGTGTACATACATTACTGATCCTGAGTTACCTCCTGTATTATACTCCAGAGCTGCACTCACTATTCTGCTGGTGCAGTCACTGTGTACATACATTACATTACTGATCCTGAGTTACCTCCTGTATTATACTCCAGAGCTGCACTCACTATTCTGCTGGTGCAGTCACTGTGTACATACATTACATTACTGATCCTGAGTTATCTCCTGTATTATACTCCAGAGCTGCACTCACTATTCTGCTGGTGCAGTCACTGTGTACATAATTACATTACTGATCCTGGATTACCTCCTGTATTATACTCCAGAGCTGCACTCTCTATTCTGCTGGTGCAGTCACTGTGTACATACATTACATTACTGATCCTGAGTTACCTCCTGTATTATACTCCAGAGCTGCACTCACTATTCTGCTGGTGCAGTCACTGTGTACATACATTACATTACTGATCCTGAATTACCTCCTGTATTATACTCCAGAGCTGCACTCACTATTCTGCTGGTGCAGTCACTGTGTACATACATTACATTACTGATCCTGAGTTACCTCCTGTATTATACCCAGAGCTGCACTCACTATTCTGCTGGCGCAGTCACTGTGTACATACATTACATTACTGATCCTGAGTTACCTCCTGTATTATACTCCAGAGCTGCACTCACTATTCTGCTGGTGCAGTCACTGTGTACATACATTACATTACTGATCCTGAGTTACCTCCTGTATTATTCTCCAGAGCTGCACTCACTATTCTGCTGGTGCAGTCACTGTGTACATACATTACATTACTGATCCTGAGTTACCTCCTGTATTATACTCCAGAGCTGCACTCCTATTCTGCTGGTGCAGTCACTGTGTACATACATTACATTACTGATCCTGAATTACCTCCTGTATTATACTCCAGAGCTGCACTCACTATTCTGCTGGTGCAGTCACTGTGTACATACATTACATTACTGATCCTGAGTTACCCCCTGTATTATACTCCAGAGCTGCACTCACTATTCTGCTGGTGCAGTCACTGTGTACATACATTACATTACTGATCCTGAGTCACCTCCTGTATTATACTCCAGAGCTGCACTCACTATTCTGCTGGTGCAGTCACTGTGTACATACATTACATTACTGATCCTGAGTTATCTCCTGTATTATACTCCAGAGCTGCACTCACTATTCTGCTGGTGCAGTCACTGTGTACATACATTACATTACTGATCCTGAGTCACCTCCTGTATTATACTCCAGAGCTGCACTCACTATTCTGCTGGTGCAGTCACTGTGTACATACATTACATTACTGATCCTGATTATCTCCTGTATTATACTCCAGAGCTGCACTCACTATTCTGCTGGTGCAGTCACTGTGTACATACATTACATTACTGATCCTGAGTTATCTCCTGTATTATACTCCAGAGCTGCACTCACTATTCTGCTGGTGCAGTCACTGTGTACATACATTACTGATCCTGAGTTACCTCCTGTATTATACTCCAGAGCTGCACTCACTATTCTGCTGGTGCAGTCACTGTGTACATACATTACATTACTGATCCTGAGTTACCTCCTGTAATTATACTCCAGAGCTGCACTCACTATTCTGCTGGTGCAGTCACTGTGTACATACATTACATTACTGATCCTGAATTACCTCCTGTATTATACTCCAGAGCTGCACTCACTATTCTGCTGGTGCAGTCACTGTGTACATACATTACATTACTGATCCTGAGTTACCTCCTGTATTATACTCCAGAGCTGCACTCACTATTCTGCTGGTGCAGTCACTGTGTACATACATTACATTACTGATCCTGAATTACCTCCTGTATTATACTCCAGAGCTGCACTCACTATTCTGCTGGTGCAGTCACTGTGTACATACATTACATTACTGATCCTGAGTTACCTCCTGTATTATACTCCAGAGCTGCACTCACTATTCTGCTGGTGCAGTCACTGTGTACATACATTACATTACTGATCCTGAGTTATCTCCTGTATTATACTCCAGAGCTGCACTCACTATTCTGCTGGTGCAGTCACTGTGTACATACATTACATTACTGATCATGAGTTACCTCCTGTATTATACTCCAGAGCTGCACTCACTATTCTGCTGGTGCAGTCACTGTGTACATACATTGTGGAGTAAGTAGATATAGTGTCACTTGTTCCTGTAGTATTGGGGTTTGCACTCTGGCTCTTTAGCTATTGGAGCTATAACACCCAGCATTGTGGTCTCTACTCCCAGTTGCTTCCACATCTCCTGGATCTGCTGCATAATGTCTGACTTGTGATCCGGTGAGCCTCATTCCTCCTTATGGGACTTGCGGTCAGGTGCGGCTGTGATGAATCCAGCACTAGCAGCACCGCAAAAAAAAAACGCTGCTAGCAGGATCCGGCAAGACCGCACTGGCCGCACCTGACCGCAAGTCCCATAGAGAATGAATGGGTCTCGCCGCGGGCGCACTGCACGTTCTGCGGCAGATGCGATACATCTGCAGGATCTGCTGCGATCAGTGAAAGGGATCTTCTGGTAAAAACCTGATTCTTCCAGGATCCAGTGTTTTGTCCATTGACGTTAATGTCAGGCAGAGTCCTGTCACTTCAGGTTTTTACCAGAAATAACTCATCTTCCTGATTTAAAAGAAACGCAAGTGTGAAAGAAACCAGCCCTAAAATGTCTTATGATAACAGAGAGCATAAGCTTTCCAACAGACGACTAGTGACAAGATATGTAGGTCGCAGGGACATAACATATCAGCCTGACAGCTTCGTGCAGCAGCAGAGGTTGGGAGGTGTGTTGGGGGCGTGGTGGGAGGTGTGTTGGGGGCGTGGCGGGAGTTGCGTTGGGGGCGTGGCGGGAGTTGCGTTGGGGCGTGGCGGGAGTTGCGTTGGGGGCGTGGCGGGAGGTGCGTTGGGGGCGTGGCGGGAGGTGCGTTGGGGCGTGGCGGGAGGTGCGTTGGGGGCGTGGCGGGAGGTGCGTTGGGGGTGGCGGGAGGTGCGTTGGGGGCGTGGCGGGAGGTGTGTTGGGGGCGTGGCGGGAGGTGTGTTGGGGGCGTGGCGGGAGGTGTGTTGGGGCGTGGCGGGAGGTGTGTTGGGGGCGTGGCGGAGGTGTGTTGGGGGCGTGGCGGGAGGTGTGTTGGGGGCGTGGCGGGAGGTGTGTTGGGGTGTGGATGCTGGAAACTGCAGGGTTATCCTACATTCCAGCCCCCTCACACTTCTGTTTGGGGAGGGGGCATGGCCACACATACAATCCAGCCTCTGATATACCATCCTATGTGACAGGGGGTCCAGGCTTCAAATAGCAATCATGGCACCTAGCAGATACAAATACACACTGTGATCCTCTGCTGTACGATGATGTATAATGTGTACATTATAGCTACCATGTTCCTACGGGGTAGGGGAGACAATGAAGAACTGAATCGATCAGTGCAGTGCTTTGCCTGTGCTCCTAGCCTCACAATAACAGTACACATTATGCATCTTCATACAGCAGAGGATCACAGCATGTATTTGTATCTGCTTGGTGACATGATTTCTATTTCAAGTCTAGACCTGCCCCACCTGTCACATAGGATGGTATATCAGGGGTTAAATTGTAGTATGAGCATCGGGCCAGCAGCCAAGCCCCCTTCCCATACCGATGTGTGAGGGGGCTGAAATGTAGGATGATCCTGCAGCTCCCAGCATCTACACCCCCGACACGCCGCCTGGCAAGCCCCCGGCACGCCGCCTGGCAAGCCCACAGCCCGCCGCCAACATGCTGAAATGTTATGTCACTTGAGGGGGAGAGAGCTGAGGAGCAGATATGATTTTATTGATTTATAAGTGATCTATAGATCTCAGAATTGCAGTGTACGGCTCTGCTTCATCATGTAGGAGGGCAGGGACTACAAAGTTTTCTCTCCCTGGAGTTCCCCTTTAAGTAGACTGTTAGGAGATATGGACATCATGTAGGTGGGAACCTGATTTTTGGATAGGACATGGCGTTGTGACGGCATTAAGCGTCCACCATGGTAGCTCTATAGGGCCGTTTGTCACCAGCAGATCAGTCACTTCCTATTTGTCACTGGCAGTCGGTCACATGTAGAGGGCGTTCTCCTCCCTCCAATTGCTTGATAGGAATCTGTAAGATCAGTAAAGTAGGAAGTGGTGAACTTCCCCGCCTGTGCGTACGTAAATCCCCATCAATATGGCGAGTTACTAGAGACCGATCAGAAGGAACCGAAGACAAGGAGTTTATAATTGAGACGGTGCAGATCATTGGTGACAGTCAAAGATGAAGTGTCTAATGTCTCCCCCTAACTGTATCCATAACAATACACTGTAATAGAGCTGAAGCTCTTAGAACTTTAGGAAAACCAAGACAAAAGGAATTTATCATAAAAATGTCAGTAAAAATCACTTGTATAAAGAAAAGGGATTTATTACTGACATGTGCAGGTCACTAGTTGCAAGGATAAAGGAAGTAGCGAACCTGTGCACACAATACACATTAAAGGGAACCAACCAGCAGGATTTAGGGCTATAAAGGGAAGCCGGTGCCTTACAGGTTCTGTGATACTGACAGCAATCAGACCTTTACTTCAGTGATTACAGGTATGATTGTAGAGATAAATGTTATAAAAGTCCCTAGAAAGTGTGCAGCAGGGGGGGGGCAGAGAGAGTGTGCAGCAGCAGAGTGTGCAGAGGTCAGGGGGGGGGGAGAGTGGTGCACAGGGGGGGGGGGGCGGAGAGTGTGCAGCAGGGGGGGGGGCGGAGAGTGTGCAGAGCAGAGGGGGGGGGCGGAGAGTGTGCAGCAGGGGGGGGGCGGAGAGTGTGGAGGTTGCAGCAGGGGGGGGGCAGAGAGTGTGCAGCAGGGGGGGGCAGCGGCGAATGTGCAGCAGGGGAGGGGCGGCAAAGAGTGTGCAGCAGGGGGGGGAGGAGAATGTGCAGCAGGGGGGCGGAGATTGTTCAGCAGAGGGGCGGAGTGTGCAGCAGGGGGGCGGGGTTACCATACTGGAGGTGTCTGGAGCTTCATCACCAACAAAGGATGAAGTTCCAGGGAATAAATACATTTCAGTAACGTGTTCAATACTTTTTCCCTGTGTCATTTGTCATTATTACACATAACTTATGGACATCTATGGTCATTTCTTTATCTGTGTGGATTGGATGGGATGTTACTGACATCTGATGAGAAACTAATTGCACCTTTCGAACTGTGTTTACTTTGAAGATTGATGTGTTCAATACTTATTTCACCGGCTAAATGTCCTATTGTAGATTGATATGGCTGGAGACAGCTTAGTGTATAACTGGGGTTTGTAATGAATTGGTGACCACAGTGGCAGTGGAACCTGCGGACGTCTTCACCGCTGTGATGGAACGTAAAGCGCCCATCGCTTCTCCGGACAGCACCGATCCGTTTTGATGTCTTTGCTCCAAGTATAGAATTTAATTTTGCCTGTTCTGCCCCTAGTGGCCAAACAGGAACGCTGCAATCTGAACCATAATGGCCTCGCTTTACAGCTTGCTGAGAAATGTAGCATCGTCCTCTGATGATGTGTAGACCAATAACAGGGGACAGGGGCGTAACTACAATAGGTGCAGGGGTTGCGATTGCACCCGGGCCCTGCAGCCTAAGGGGGCCCCGAAAGTCCCTTTGGCCTATAGAAAAAGACTAATACTATTAAAGATTTGCAATAATTGGGGGCCCCGTTGGAGCTTTCGCATCAGGGCCTCAGGGCCTCAAGTTACGCCACTGACAGGGGATATCCCAGAATGGGAAATTCCTTACTGCATCCATAGACCTCACCCTGCGTATTCCTGGGTCCGGTCCAAGGAACGGAGCTGCAAGAGCAGACGTCATCCAGGACCTTAAATGAACCCGTAATACTGGATACACGATCCCAAGGAAGGATCCCGCAACAAAAGCGCTAAACATCCAGGAGTAATGAACCCCTGACCCCGTGCTGTAACATTGCGCCCTCCGGTGATGTCACCATCGAGTACTGTTAGGAGTCCTGACCTGAAAACCGCTTATTCTGTATATACTGCTGTGTATAGTGAATTCACAGTCTCCTGTGAGGCTCAGCCAGTGCCACCTAGGAGGCGGAATACTGCTGGTGGTCACTAGAGGGTGGAGCTTGTTGGGACAGCTGGTGATGTCACGGTGTGAGGGGTGGAGCTTGTTGGGACAGCTGGTGATGTCACGGTGTGAGGGGTGGAGCTTGTTGGGACAGCTGGTGATGTCACGGTGTGAGGGGTGGAGCTTGTTGGGACAGCTGGTGGTGTCACGGTGTGACGGGTGGAGCTTGTTGGGACAGCTGGTGATGTCACGGTGTGAGGGGTGGAGCTTGTTGGGACAGCTGGTGGTGTCAGTGTGAGGGATGGAGCTTTTCGGTACAGCTGGTGATGTCACGGTGTGAGGGGTGGAGCTTGTTGGTACAGCTTGTGATATCACGGTGTGAGGGGTGGAGCTTGTTGGTACAGCTGGTGATATCACGGTGTGAGGGGTGGAGCTTGTCTGTACAGCTGGTGATATCACGGTGTGTGGGGTGGAGCTTGTCTGTACAGCTGGTGATATCACGGTGTGAGAGGTGGAGCTTGTCTGTACAGCTGGTGATGTCAGTGTGAGGGTTAGAGCTTGTCGTGGCAGCTGGTGATGGCACGGTTTGAGGGGTGGAGCTTGTCGGTACAGCTGGTGTTGTCACGGTGTGAGGGGTGGAGCTTGTCGACGCAGCTGGTGATGTCACGGTGTGAGGGGTGGAGCTTGTCGAGGCAGCTGGTGGTGTCACGGTGTGAGGGATGGAGCTTGTCGGTACAGCTGGTGATGTCACGGTGTGAAGGGTGGAGCTTGTCTGTACAGCTGGTGATGTCAGTGTGAGGGTAGAGCTTGTCGGGGCAGCTGGTGATGTCACGGTGTGAGGGGTGGAGCTTGTCGGGGCAGCTGGTGATGTCACGGTGTGAGGGGTGGAGCTTGTCGGGGCAGCTGGTGATGTCACGGTGTGAGGGGTGGAGCTTGTCAGGGCAGCTGGTGATGTCACGGTGTGAGGGGTAGAGCTTGTCGGGGCAGCTGGTGATGTCACGGTGTGAGGGGTAGAGCTTGTAGGGGCCGCTGGTGATGTCACGGTTTGAGGGGTGGAGCTTGTCGGGGCAGCTGGTGATGTCACGGTGTGAGGGGTAGAGCTTGTCGGGGCAGCTGGTGATGTCACGGTGTGAGGGGTGGAGCTTGTCGGGGCAGCTGGTGATGTCACGGTTTGAGGGGTGGAGCTTGTCGGGCAGCTGGTGATGTCACGGTGTGAGGGTTGGAGCTTGTCGGGGCAGCTGGTGTTGTCACGGTGTGAGGGGTAGAGCTTGTCGGGGTAGCTGGTGATGTCACGGTGTGAGGGTTGGAGCTTGTCGGGGCAGCTGGTGATGTCACGGTGTGAGGGGTGGAGCTTGTTGATACAGCTGGTGATGTCATGCCTTGTGCAGGTGAATAATATCTATTGCTTTCTGTTATCAGCCATTTCAGAGACAGAATGTTGGGCTGTTTGTTGGGATGATTGGTCATGACGTCACCATTGTACCTTATCCGCTGCCGCCTCCGTAGTCTCATCCTATGAAGCTTCCGCTCCCCTCCGGGTCACAAATCTCCTAATCTTCTCTCATTTTCTTCTTGCAGAGCTGAAGACTCCCGCTCGCTGCAACCGTCGGCCTCGGAGTGACTGTTGGATGTGTACCGCTACCTTGTCATGCCCGGTGGAAGAAGGGGTCCTAGCCGGCAGCAGTTGAGCCGTTCCGCTTTGCCCTCACTGCAGACTTTGGTTGGCGGGACCTGTGGCAATGGCACAGGGCTGAGAAACAGGTCAGAGCCTTCAACAGGGAAACAACGTCCAGGTGCCACTAGGAGGCGCCACTGTGCATCACATCACACAATGATCCTGATCTTATATTTCAGTCACTTAGGAAGTGAAACCATAGCCGCGATCCGAGGATCACAAAAAGACAAACCGGGCTTTCCTGTGTTTGCTCGTTACATTCTGTGCCCTCTGGGTGTGACCCAAACCTCCAGGGCCCCGCTTCCCTGGGCCCCGCTTCCCTGGGCCCCGCTTCCCTGGGCCCCGCTTCCCTGGGCCCCGCTTCCCTGGGC
>JARQOC010000002.1:9138341-9208341 GCA_033576535.1 Allobates femoralis | reverse complement strand
TTTCTGTGACCGTTGTGGGTTTTTCTTTCATTAAATGAGGGGCAACCACCATTTTGACCACGTGTGTATAACCAATATCCAAAAAGAAAGACCTCAAAGTCCATGTAAAAATTAGCTTTTATTAAAAGACTAGATGGTGGCCCGATTCTAACGCATCGGGTATTCTAGAATATGTATGTAGTTGACATACTGTGACTGACAGAACTTGTTAAGTCAATGTGAGTGAACTACATATATATATATATATATATATATATATATATCAGCGCTATGGTGTATGGTGGTACATTACAGTGCATGTATAGCAGCACTATAGTTTATGGCGGTACATTACAGTACATGTATAGCAGCACTATGGTATATGGCGGTACATTACAGTACATGTATAGCAGCGCTATGGTATATGGTGGTACATTACATGTAAAGCAGCGCTATAGTATATGGCGATACATTACAGCACATGTATAGCAGCACTATGGTATATGGGGGTACATTACAGTACATGTAAAGTAACACTATAGTATATGGCGGTACAGTATAGCACATGTATAGCAGCACTATATTATATGGCAGTATATTACAGTATATGTACAGGTGCACTATAGTATATGGTGGTATTTTATAGCACATGTATAGCAGCACTATAGCATATGGAGGAACATTATAGTACATGTATAGCAGCGCTATGGTATATGGCGGTACATTACAGTACATGTATAGCAGCACTATAGTATATGGCGGTACATTACATTTCATGTATAGCAGCGCTATAGTATATGGCGGTACATTACAGCACATGTATAGCAGCACTATGGTATATGGCGATACATTACAGCACATGTATAGCAGCACTACAGTATATGGCAGTATATTACAGTATGTGTAGAGGTGCACTATAGTATATGGTGGCATTTTATAGCTAGCACATGTATAGCAGCACTATAGAATATGGCAGTACATTACAGTACATGTATAGCAGCACTATGGTATATGGCGATACTCCGCCCCCTCCCCCCACCCCGCTCCTCCAAAGTAGCAGCCTGTGTCTGGCGCGCAATTTCGGCGACAGACGCAGGGAGTGCTTAGACGATTATATAGTAGATAACCCACAAATGTCAATTTGTCATAAACCCATCCCAACCCCGACATAAGACTAAAAACGCACATGAGGACACATGAATGATTTCCGCTGTAGCCCTAGGTAAATCACCCACCCTGATTTGTCCTGGTGTCCCCCGCTCCTCGGAGGAGGAGCCTGCAAGCCCTAAAGGATTCCCTAAGGGCTAATGAAGATCTGACAGTGGGCAATCCCCCATACTGTCTAGTGACCACAGGCTTTCTATGAATCTATAGGTTCCCAATGCTGGAAAGGAGGCGTTTTTAATTTATGCTGAAGAGGATACTTGGATAGGATGTCATTGAACTCTATTTACACACACTATGCTCTTTTTGTTGAGTGTATTTAGAGGATTGCCCACTATCAGATCTTCATTAGAACTTAGGGAATCCCTTAGGTCCTGCAGGCTCCGCCCCCGAGGAGCGGGGACTCCAGGACAAATCAGGGTGTTTATCTCTGCTGGTGGGTGGGTGATTTTGTAGTTTATCTAGGGATACAGTAGGAAATCATTCATGTATCCTCCACGTGTATTTTTATTCTTATGTCGGTATTGGGATGGGTTCATGTTTTTTGACATTTGTGGGTTTTTACCTGTTCTAATAAATGCTCACTTTTACATACACTTTGGAATTCTGGAGATCACAGGATGGACAGACTGGATCTCTTCAGTATGACTCCCATGTACAGTAATCCCGACACTTCCGGCCTCCGCTGCTATCACTGAGGTTATTAATGGTCGTCTGAGGAATGCACTTGGCCAAATCATCAAGATCCTCTGCTGGCAGCTTCTATGTAATCACCAACCATTGATGTCCATATGTGGAGACACCGCAGGCCACAGGGGCACATTTAGGCCACGCAGGCGGCTCATAGTAGCACCAACATGTTGAGAAACAGCTCTTTAGATCCAGCAACGTCCTGAGAACACCTCTATATACAATTACAGTATGTCCTATGTTGGATAAGGGGTTAATGGCTGATCAGGACACAGTCGGCGGAGGGCACGGTGCGGCCCGTGGCTCAGGGCTTTCCACTCCTCGGCTGGATTGGATCTGCCAGAGGGGCAGACGTGCCCAGATCTGCCATAGAGGATTGCACAAACTGACGCAATTGTAACAAACCCTCAACTGGGCGAACATGATGCAGAATGATTATTCACCCTATGTCACGGCTGACGCTGACTCTTTGTCTTGCAGAATTTCCACCTCATTGACTATCACCTGGCAGCTTTTATCACAGTGATGTTGGCCCGGCGCCTGGTCTGGGCCCTCATTTCACAGGTACGTGGTCGTCCTGCAGTACTGCATCTCTCCTGTAGGGGCGCTGCGGGGGAAAGTGATGATCAGGTACAGGGGTATGTCTCATAAGCTGAACCTGATCTGTGAAGAGACCACCCCATTAATAACTCCAGTGTCGTCACCCAGCATTCCCAGACATAATCAGACAAAATATCTATATATTTACTAGGAAACACATTTTCTGATTAACGTTTGCTTGGTCTAGTGTTTAAGTGGTAATTTACAGGGGAAATGCCACAACTATCCATTGTATTGTGAGTTATATGAGCTGCAATACCAGGTAATGCCTGCGGGCAGGTGGGGCGCTGTTTCTTCTATGATCTAAACCCTACTAATAACCGTTCTGTATGACATGCCTTGGGGGTGGCTCCAGCTTCCGGTGTTTGGTTGGACGGTAATGGTGTATTGATGAGGGGGTATCTAATGGCCAATCCCTTGTACCTCTCTCCCCATTAGGCCTCTCAGGTAGGATCAGCGTCTATGGTCCAGTACAGCGCTCTGATCACCGCCCGCCTGGTCCTGCTCACGCTGTGCGGGTGGGTTTTCTGCTGGACCCTCGTCAATCTGTTCCGCAATCATTCGGTTCTAAACCTGCTCTTCCTGGGCTACCCGTAAGTATCAGCTCTCTACTGCTGCATAATGGCTTTCTTCACTCCCCAAAAAATACATCTTAAAGGGAAGGTGCCGTCAAATATTTTTTTTATTTTTTTTCAACAATTGCAAAAATGTAAAGAAAAATAATTTAAAAAGTTTGATCTGTTCCACTTTTGAACACTAGGGGGAGCAATTGCTGAAATCCTAGTTTACGGCTAGTCTGCTTTACAGCTTGCTGAAAATGTGGGCTGGATCTGCTCCGTGTGTGATGTCTCCTCCTCCTTCTGGGTGTTTAGAGAAGGATTAGGGAGAATGCAGTTTAGGGTCACAGATTGGAGCCATTTTGTTGGACACAGTTATACAGAACTCCATGCAGATCCATATGCAGCAAAGTCAATGAGAATCCTGATGTTTTGTTCCCTTTGCTGCAGAAATAAATCTCATGTCAATTCATGCAGCGTATTTTGCCGTAGAGTTCAGAGCGTAATTAGTGCGAACTTTGCGCTGATGATGTGTGGCTCTGCTGTATTTTTGGTCACCATCCAGGTACAGCAGGCAGGTACGGGCTGCCACGCACCTTCAGCTACCTAGTTTTAGCAGGCTTGTGATCAACATACAGGGGAAACCTTTTTTTAAATTATTCCTTGAAATAAAAAAAAAAAAAATGACGTGGGGCTTTGTATTTTTGTTTGCCAGCCAAGGGGCTAGAATCCTCAGCATGGAGACTCCAAGCGTTCTGCCCCTCCCCACCGCCCACGCTGAAAATTGCAGCCACCGCAGAAAATGGCGCATTCATAGAAGCGCCATTTTCTGGAGTTGTACCCAACACTTCCAGCTGCCCTGTGGGGTTGGTAGACAGGGTAATAAGGGATTAATGCCAGTTATGTATTGCCAGCTGGCACTAAGCCCGAGGTTCCCAATGTTAGGCCCAGCCATTGTAAATAATACATCACACCATGAAAAATCAATTATGTTTAAAAAAGAAGACAATCCCGAACCTCCTTACAGTCTTACTTTATTAATCCCTAAAAAAAACTCTCCACAATAAACCTCTGCGACGTCTGATCACGGCGGGACCTGAAACTGACTGAGTTTCGGATCCCGCTGTGATCGGGTTGATGTCACTCTCTTAAGTCACCTGAGGTCAGCTAGAGCGACGCGGCTGAGCTCTGACCCCAGATGAACTTTCCCACATCACCTCACTCACAACAGGACCTAAAACTCTCTCCCCATGTGCATCCCCTTCCACAGTGCCCCCTCTTCGATTTCCCCCTCCCCCCCCCACGATGCGTGCTCTCCCACCCCCCCCACGATGTGCGCTCTCCCCTACCCTGCCTTTCGCCCCCCCACAGTGCATGCTCTCTAGCTCACTACTTACAGATACCACTAGGGGGATTTATACAGCCGCAACTAGTGGGAGCTCACTACTTACAGATTTATACAGCCACGACTAGGGGAACTCACTACATACAGATTTATACAGTCACCACTAGAGGGAGCTCCATACATACAGATTTATACAGCCATCACTAGAGGGAGCTCACTGCATACAGATTTATACAGCCGACACTATGGGGAGCTCACTACATACAGATTTATACAATCACCACTAGGGGGAGCTCACTACATACAGATTTATACAATCACCACTAGGGGGAGCTCACTACATGCAGATTTATACAGCCATCACTAGAGGGAGCTCACTACATGCAGATTTATATAGCCACCACTAGAGGGAGCTCACTACATACATATTTAAACAGCCGGCACTAGGGGGAGCTCACTACATACAGATTTATACAGTCACCACTAGAGGGAGCTCCATACATACAGATTTATACAGCCATCACTAGAGGGAGCTCACTGCATACAGATTTATACAGCCGACACTATGGGGAGCTCACTACATACAGATTTATACAATCACCACTAGGGGGAGCTCACTACATACAGATTTATACAATCACCACTAGGGGAGCTCACTACATGCAGATTTATACAGCCATCACTAGAGGGAGCTCACTGCATACAGATTTATACAACCACCACTAGGGGGAGCTCACTACATACAGATTTACACAGTCACCACTAGGGGGAACTCACTACATGCAGACTTACACAGTCACCACTAGGGGGAGCTCACTACATGCAGATTTGCACAGTCACCACTAGGGGGAACTCATTACATGCAGACTTACACAGCCACCACTAGAGGGAGCACACTACAAACATTTATACAATCACCACTAGGGGGAGCTCACTACATACAGATTTATACAGTCACCACTAGGGGGAGCTAGTAATATATCGCCAGCTTGTTCGTTCCAGGCGTAGATTTGGAGGTCATACAGAATATTAGATTTATCATTGTAGATCTGATGATTTTGCTCGTTGTCTCCTGCAGGTTCGGTGTTTATGTTCCTCTCTGCTGCTTTCACCAAGACAACCGATCGCAGCCTTTGCCCACAGACTGCGGATACCTCGTCCAGGACTCGCTGGTGGAGGATGGTGCTAATGGCGTGGCCACCCTCGTCAGACCCAAAGACTTCCTCTCCCTCCTTCGCGAGTCTTTGAGGGAGCAGTTTAATTCGCCCCCTTCCATCCCCTCTCACAGCTGCCCGCTGTCTCCGGACCTCATACGTAACGAAGTGGAGTGCTTAAAAGCCGACTTCAACCGTAGGATCAAGGAGGTCCTCTTCAACTCTTTATTCAGTGCCTACTACGTGGCTTTTCTGCCGCTGTGCTTCGTAAAAGTAAGTTCCCGTGATGTTTCGATAAGTATGTGACCCCTCCGCCGTTTTTTGCCTCGTATTGCTCTAGTCTTTGTAGAGGCGGTGGAGCCCTCCTTTAAGCGTTGCCTTCTGTTGCAGAGCACTCAGTATTACGACATGCGCTGGTCGTGTGAGCACCTCATCATGGTGTGGATCAATGCCTTCGTCATGTTGACCACGCAGCTGCTGCCGCCCAGATACTGCGACTTGCTGCACAGGTCGGCGTCACATCTCGGCCGGTGGCAGAAATTAGAGCCCGGGTCGTACAGCAACGCACCGCAACATGTGTGAGTGTAGATCATCATACGGGTATCATACGTGTACCGCTGGTCATACATGTGTCTAACACGCCTTCTCTTAATTCACAGCTGGTCAGACAACACAGTATGGCCGCAGGGCGTCCTCGTACGGCACAGCCGGAGTTTATACAAAGCCGTGGGGCCGTACAATGTAGCAGTGCCTTCAGATATATCTCACGCCAGATTTTATGTAAGTAAATCCATACAGATACATAAGATCCTGTCTGCAGTCACCACTAGGGGGAGCTCCCTGTATACAGAGATACATAAGATCCTGTCTGTAGTCACCACTAGGTGGAGCTCCCTGTATACAGAGATGCATGATAAGATCCTGTCTGCAGCCACCAATAGGGGGAGCTCCCTGTATAGAGATACATGATAAGATCCTGTCTGCAGCCACCACTAGGGGGAGCTCCCTGTATACAGAGATACAGGATAAGATCCTGTCTGCATTCACCACTAGGGGGACCTCCCTGTATACAGAGATACATGATAAGATTCTGTCTGCAGTCACCACTAGGGGGAGCTCCCTGTATACAGAGATACATGGTAAGATTCTGTCTGCTGTCACCACTAGGGGGAGCTCCTTGTATACAGAGATACATGATAAGATCCTGTCTGCAGGCACCACTAGGGGGAGCTCCCTGTATACAGAGATACATAAGATTCTGTCTGCTGTCACCACTAGGGGAGCTCCCTGTATACAGAGATACATGATAAGATCCTGCCTGCAGTCACCACTAGGGGGAGCTCCCAGTATACAGAGATACATGATAAGATTCTGTCTGCTGTCACCACTAGAGGGAGCTCCCTGTATACAGAAATACATGATAAGATCCTCTCTGCAGTCACCACTAGGGGGAGCTCCCTGTATACAGAAATACATGATAAGATCCTCTCTGCAGTCACCACTAGGGGGAGCTCCCTGTATACAGAGATACATGATAAGATCCTGTCTGCAGTCACCACTAGGGGGATCTCCCTGTATACAGAGATACATGATAAGATCCTGTCTGCAGCCACCAATAGGGGGAGCTCCCTGTATACAGAGATACATGATAAGATCCTGTCTGCAGTCACCACTGGGGGGAGCTCCCTGTATACAGAGATACATGATACGATCCTGTCTGCAGTCACCACTAGGGGGAGCTCCCTGTATACAGAGATACATGATAAGATCATGTCTGCAGTCACCACTAGGGGAGCTCCCTGTATATAGAGATACATGATAAGATCCTGTCTGCAGCCACCACTAGGGGGAGCTCCCTGTATACAGAGATACATGATGAGATCATGTCTGCAGTCACCACTAGGGGGAGCTCACAGTATACAGAGATACATAAGATCCTGTCTGCAGCCACCACTAGGGCGAGCTCCCTGTATACAGAGATACATGATAAGATCCTGTCTGCAGCCACCACTAGGGGGAGCTCCCTGTATACAGAGATACATGATAAGATCCTGTCTGCAGCCACCACTAGGGGGAGATCCCTGTATACAGAGAAACATAAGATCATGTCTGCAGTCACCACTAGGGGGAGCTCCCTGTATACATAAGATCCTGTCTGCAGTCACCACTAGGGGAAGTTCCCTATATACAGAGATACATGATAAGATCATGTCTGCAGTCTCCACAGGGGGGAGCTTCCTGTATACAGAGATACATGATAAGATCCTGTCTGCAGCCACCACTAGGGGGAGCTCCCTGTATACAGAGATACATGATAAGATCCTGTCTGCAGTCACCACTAGGGGAAGCGCCTTGTATACAGAGGTACATTAAGATTCTGTCTGCAGGCACACTAGGGGGAGCTCCCTGTCCACAGAGTTACTTCCCTCACCTCCCCTTTCTGCTCGGCTCTCGGCTCCCCCTTCCCGGTCGGCTCCCCTTTCCCGGCTCGGCTCCCCCCTTCCCGGCTCGGCTCCCCCTTCCCGGCCGGCTCCCCCCCTTCCCTGGCCCCGCCCCCTTTCCACCCTCGCTCCCCCCCTGCTCCCCCCTCGACTCCTCCCCCCTTTCCCCCTCGACTCTCCCCCTTTCCCCCTCGACTCCCTTCCCCTCCCCCCCCTTTCCCCCCTCGCTCTCCCTCCCCCCTTCCCCCCTCGACCCCTCCTCCCCCCTTTCCCCCCTCGACTCTCCCCCCTTTCCCCCCCTTCGACTCCTCCCCCTTCCCCCTCGCTCTCCCCCCCTTTCCCCCCTCGCCTCCCCCCCTCCCCCCCCCCCCTTTCCCCCCTCCGGCTCCCCCCCCTTTCCCCCCTCGGCTCCTCCCCCCTTTCCCCCCCTCGCCCTCTCCCCCCTTTCCCCCCTCGGCTCCTCCCCCCCTTTCCCCCCTCGACTCTCCCCCCTTTCCCCCCTCGACTCTCCCCCCCTTTCCCCCCTCGACTCTCCCCCTTTCCCCCCTCGGCTCTCCCCCCTTTCCCCCCCTCGACTCTCCCCCCTTTCCCCCCTCGACTCTCCCCCCTCGACTCTCCCCCCCTCGACTCTCCCCCCTTGACTCTCCCCCCTTTCCCCCCTCGACTCTCCCCCCTCGACTCTCCCCCCTTTCCCCCCTCGACTCTCCCCCCTTTCCCCCCTCGACTCTCCCCCCTTTCCCCCCTCCGACTCTCCCCCCTTTCCCCCCTCGACTCTCCCCCCTTTCCCCCCTCGACTCTCCCCCCTTTCCCCCCTCGACTCTCCCCCCTTTCCCCCCTCTTCCCCTCGACTCTCCCCCCTCCCACTTTTCCCCTCGACTCTCCCCTTTACGCCTCCTCGCCTTGACTGCCCCCGTTTCACCTCGGGACATAAAATGGGAAATGACAATGTCTTTTGGTCCTGCTCAGGCGTCCTGGTGATGAGGGGGTTAGTGAGACTGTGTGGGGACAGAGGGGCGTATAGGGGGCGGTGTTTTTGGGGTGCAGCGAATGTCTTGACCATTTCCCTCTTGTTGTTTTCCGGCAGTTCCTCTTCCACCGGCCGTTACGACTCCTGAACGTGCTGGTGGTGCTGGAGGGCGGCCTGGTGATGTATCAGCTCTACTCCCTGCTCCGCGCCGAGAAGTGGAACCACACCCTGTCCATGGCGCTCATCCTCTTCTGCAATTACTACGTCTTGTTTAAGCTCCTCCGGGACAGGATAGTGTTGGGGAAGGCGTATTCTCACCCGCTGAACAGCTACGGACTCAAACCCCACTGACCCGGCCGCCCGCACGTCCTCGACATAGCGGACACCAGGGGGGAAGAGACGAGCAAGGAAAAAAATTACAAATATTTTCATACACTTCTATTTTTTTCTGCCAATGTTTATAAATATTTAAGATATTTTATATTTTGTATACAAGTTTTTTTTTTCTTTTTCTTTTTTTTTTTTTTTTTTGTGTTCACTTTTGTTGGGAAAAAGCTGTCACCGGGAAAACCAAAAACAGAAGAAATGCAGGAATTCTCTATCGACGTGCATGTCCCAAAGAGAGCGGGTACGGCTCCCGTGTATTATGTGAGGCTGCGGGTGTTGTTAGCGCCCCCCAGAGGCCTCCCAGTGTTCAGCAGATTTCAGTGCCACTTGCCTGTGTTATCGCAGCGCTTAATAGTATTGAAAAGAAAAGAATAAGAATAAAAAAAAGTTCATTTTCATAATTGTGTTGTCTTCTCTGGGAGGGGGGAGGGGGTTGATTAAAGGGTCATTATGTCAGGATAAGAGATCAAGCGATTCTGAGAGCGGGGTCCAGTGAGTGGAACTCGTCCAGGAGAAAGCGGAGATTTCCGTCAGCCCCTTAGTCAATGAATGGAGGAAAGACATGGACGGGACTCGGCGTAGCTCAGGATCGTGGAGGGCAGACATGGATGGGGCTCGGCGTAGCTCTGGATCGTGGAGGACAGACATGCACAGGACTCGGCGTAGCTCGGGATCGTGGAGGGCAGACATGGACAGGACTCGGCGTCGCTCGGGATCGTGGAGGGCAGACATGGACGGGACTCGGCGTAGCTCGGGATCGTGGAGGACAGACATGGACGGGACTCGGCGTAGCTCGGGATCGTGGAGGACAGACGTGGACGGGACTCGGCGTAGCTCGGCATCGTGGAGGACAGACGTGGACGGGACTCGGCGTAGCTCGAGATCGTGGAGGACAGACATGGATGGGACTCTGCGTAGCTCGGGATCGTGGAGGACAGACATGGATGGGACTTGGCGTAGCTCGAGATTGTGGAGGACAGACATGCACTGGACTCGACGTAGCTCGAGATCGTGGAGGACAGACATGGACGGGACTCGGCATAGCTCGAGATCGTGGAGGACAGACATGGATGGGACTCTGCGTAGCTCGGGATCGTGGAGGACAGACATGGATGGGACTTGGCGTAGCTCGAGATTGTGGAGGACAGACATGCACTGGACTCGACGTAGCTCGAGATCGTGGAGGACAGACATGGACAGAACTCGACGTCGCTGGGGATCGTGGAGGACAGACATGGACGGGACTCGGCGTAGTTCAGGATCGTGGAGGACAGACATGGATTGGACTCTGCGTAGCTCGGGATCGTGGAGGACAGACATGGATGGGACTTGGCGTAGCTCGAGATCGTGGAGGACAGACATGCACTGGACTCGACGTAGCTCGAGATCGTGGAGGACAGACATGGACAGAACTCGACGTCGCTGGGGATCGTGGAGGACAGACATGGACGGGACTCGGCGTAGTTCAGGATCGTGGAGGACAGACATGGACGGGACTCGGCGTAGCTCGGGATCGTGGAGGACAGACGTAGACGGGACTCGGCGTAGCTCGGGATCGTGGAGGACAGACGTAGACGGGACTCGACGTAGCTCGGGATCGTGGAGGACAGACATGGACAGAACTCTGCGTCGCTGGGGATCGTGGAGGTCAGCCATGGACGGGACTCGGCGTATATCGGGATCGCGGACCTCCAGGAATATGTTATCCACTATTCCCATGATGAAAGTAAACCCTTTAAGAGGGCACTGGCACATTCTGTACCCTTGTTAATGTTGGACCCTTATTCCATAGACAAACCCTTTAAATGATCTTCAAGGGATTGTCCATCTCCCATGTATCCATCACCAAAATGACCGTTCGGTGCCCCAGGAGCCGATTCATCATTTACTGATTATTCTGTCTCCACAACTCCGCTGCTTGTATTGGGCGCTTGAGCTATCATTTCTCTTGATGCTTGTATAGACATTTACTTATATGTAGAAGTTTAATCAGATAGCTTGTACTCGGCTACACAGGCAAGTATGAAGAATCCAGAGGAAGTGGTTTTGTTTTTAACTGAATTCTTGAAATTATGCATGGTACAGTAAGTAAAAACAAAGTAACAGAACTGCAAAGAGATGCTGCTAATAAGATGGCTGACTGCATCAAACTGGGAAGAAGGGAGGGGTTACTAACATCAGAGCAGGTACAGGGAGGGAGGGGTTACTAACATCAGAGCAGCTACTAGAAGGAATGGGTTACTGACATCAGGAACGCTACTACGGGGGAGGGGTCACTGACATCAGAGCAGCTACAAGGTGGGAGGGGTTACTGACAGCAGCTATAAGGAGGGAGGGGTTACTGACAGCAGCTACAAGGTGGGAGGGGTTACTGACATCAGAGCAGCTACTAGAAGGAATGGGTTACTGACATCAGAACCGTGTATTGGGAGGAATGGCTTACTGACATCAGGGAAGCTACTAGGAGGGAGGGGTTACTGGCATCAGAACCGTGTATTGGGAGGAATGGCTTACTGACATCAGGGAAGCTACAAGGTGGGAGGGGTTACTGACTGAGCAGCTACAAGGTGGGAGGGGTTACTGACAGCAGCTACAAGGTGGGAGGGGTTACTGACAGAGCAGCTACAAGGTGGGAGGGGTTACTGACAGAGCAGCTACAAGGTGGGAGGGGTTACTGAGAGCAGCTACAAGGTGGGAGGGGTTACTGAGAGCAGCTACAAGGTGGGAGGGGTTACTGACAGAGCAGCTACAAGGTGGGAGGGGTTACTGACAGAGCAGCTACAAGGTGGGAGGGGTTACTGACAGCAGCTACAAGGTGGGAGGGGTTACTGACATCAGAGCAGCTACTAGAAGGAATGGCTTACTGACATCAGGGAAGCTACTAGGAGGGAGGGGTTACTGGCATCAGAGCAGCTACAAGGTGGGAGGGGTTACTGACAGCACCTACAAGGTGGGAGGGGTTACTGACTGAGCAGCTACAAAGTGGGAGGGGTTACTGACTGAGCAGCTACAAGGTGGGAGGGGTTACTGACATCAGAGCAACTACAAGGTGGGAGGGGTTACTGACAGCAGCTACAAGGTGGGAGGGGTTACTGACAGCAGCTACAAGGTGGGAGGGGTTACTGACATCAGAGCAACTACAAGGTGGGAGGGGTTACTGACATCAGAGCAACTACAAGGTGGGAGGGGTTACTGACAGCAGCTACGAGGAGGGAGGGGTTACTGACAGCAGCTACAAGGTGGGAGGGGTTACTGACAGCAGTTCTAGTGAGAGAGGAGACAACCTTCTAAAAAAAAAAAAAAAAAAAGGCAAACCTATAGCATAAGCCACACAGTGAAAACAATACAATGGTAATACAACACTGTGTGATTCCCAGGCTGTGGGACATGGAGCTATTTTTTTTTGCCTTTTGTAGTAGCTTATGCTTCAGACTTGTGCCACGTGAAGTTTGTGCAATATCAAAAATTATTATTTTGTGAATGCACAAAGCCCTTCACATTAATCACTAAAATGTTGCAAAATTTGCCAAAATGTTCCAGCTGTACCTAAAATCATTACTAGAGGGAAAATGCAGAACTTTTGCAAAATAAAGTTTTGCTATTATTTAAAAAAACAATTTAGAAATCGACCCCCAGGTCTCTTCACACGGCCGTGATTCCGGATACGTTTCATCTGTTTTCACACATATCGGAGACAGGTTTATCCATTATAATCTGTAGTTCTTCTTCCAGGTCTGTGTTTCCCAGCAGGACGGATCACATGGAGCCAGGCAAGTCAATAAGTCCATGAAAGACGTACAGCCCACGGATGACGTGACACAACAGAATTAAATACATCCAAGAAATTACTGTACTGTGTGTTAAAGATGTGCAAAACTGAATAAATAGATTCATTGAGAAATAGAGGGATAGATGATGGATGATAGTGTGTAGAGCTTTCCATTAATGGGAAAAAAATAGCTAGGTGTCCCCCACATTTTTTATTATAAGCAAAGGTAAAGCAGACAGCTGTGGGCTTATAGTATCAGGCTGGGAAAGTCCTTGTTATTGGGCTCTTCCTATCCTAAATACACAAGCCCACAGCCACCCCAGAAGTTGCCCATCCCTTTGATTCTCCAATTCTGGCGCTTTGCCCAGCTTTTACTGACTACCCTGGTGCTGTGTCAATCAGAGGAATATTTTTTGGGGTTGATGTCAGCTGTGTAATGTCAGCTGGCATCAAACCCTTGTGTTACAATCTTTCCCCCAAAAATATGCCCTAGCCTGATTTTGAGTATGCTTGACATATAAGCCCTACTCCAAAAATAGGCCGGTGTTGGAAGGAGTCAAACTGCAATTTTTCAGGCTCCCTCTCTCTTATGGATCTCTGTTTTTGTATTCCGAGGTTAAGAATGTTTAAGAACCTTTGTTGACTTCTTGGTCATGTGACCACAATGTAACCAAAGGACTCTTAATTGCAGGAGTCTGAAAGATCTGAACAGGAGACCAGCGGCACTGGTCATGGTGTGTAAGATATGGCCAATCAGTCCTGCAGCAGAGGGACAATGCATCCTGCACCAGGGGCATACATAGAAAAAAAAATCTCACAACTCTGCAGCCCATAGGCTGCCTTCACATTAGCGTTCCCCTCCGCAGCGTTCTGCGGAGTGGATCCGCAATGTGACTGCAGCATTGCAAGCCTCTATCTTTATAATGGGAGCGCACGGTGCTGCGCTTGACTGCGCACGTCATGCACTCCCATTCACATTCACGACACAGGTCGTGCGCACCCATTCACTGCCATATGTGATCTGTACGCAGGCAGATGCCCGCACACAAATCACACAGTCTCGTCCGCACCACGACATGTTGCATTTCTGGTGCGGACGAGACTGTGTGACTTGTACGCAGGCATCCGCCTGGGCACAGATCACACGTGGCAGTGAATGGGAGCGCACGGTCATGCGCAGTCAAGCGCAGCACCGTGCGCTCCCATTATAAAGATAGGGGCTTGCGGTGCTGCGGTCACATTGCGGATCCCCTCCGCAGAACGCTGCGGAGGGGTCCGCAAATGTGAAGGTAGCCTTACAAAGTAATTTTTCTCTTATTGAAGTCCCTGGATTCCTCTTTCATTACCCCCATAAAGTATAATACCAACAAAAGTGCCCCACAAACATTGTATGATCCCCCACAGTGAATTCCTCTACAGGACCCTATAGTATAATGCCCCCAAAGTCCTTCATATATTATAATGCTTCCCCATAGTCCCCCATATATTATAATGCACCATTCATAGCCCTCCATATAGTATAATGAACCCCATAGACTTTCATACACCATAAAGCACTGCCAATATACATGACATCACCCCCATATACATGACAGCACCCCATAATCCTCCTATATTATAATGCAGATTGTCACTGTTTAAAAGAATGAAAGGATACTCTTCATCTCCTCTCTCCTCGCAGCCCCTTGCACCTTCTCTCTCCTCGCACCCCCCTCTAATCGCAGCTCCTCTCACATCCTCATTCCTCGCACCCCCCCCCCTCCATTCGCAGCTCCTCTCTCCTCCCCTCTCCTCGCAGCTCCCCTATCCTCACAGCTCCTCTTAACTCGCACCCACTCTCTCCTGCAGCTCCTCTCTCCTTGCACCCCCTCTCTTCTTGCAGCTCCTCTCTCCTCGCACCCCTCTCCTTCCAGCTCCTAATCACACCTCCTCTCTCCTTCCAGCTCTTCTCCCCTCCTCTCAGCTCCTCTCACCCCCACTCTCCTCCTTCTCACATCCCCTCTTTCCTTCCAGCCCCTCTCATCTCCTCTCTCCTTGCAGCTCCTCTCATCCCCTCTCTCCTTGCAGCTGCTCTCACCCCCTCTCTCTTCTGGCACCCCCTCTCACCTCCTCTCTTCTCAGACCCCCTAATCGCATCCCTCTCCCCTCCTGTCTTTGCAGCTCCAAATCGCACCTCCTCTCTCTTTGCAGCTCCTCTCACCCCCTCTATTCTCGCAGCTCCTCTCTCCTCACACCCCCTCTCCTTCCAGCTCCTCTCCCCTCCTCTCTCCTTGCAGTTGCTAATCACACCCCCTCTCTCCTTGCAGCTCCTCTCACCCCCTCTCTCCTCGCAGCTCCCCTCACCCCCTCTCTCCTCGCAGCTCCCCTCACCCACTTCTCTCCTCCTTCTCACATCCCCTCTCTCCTTCCAGCTCCTCCCTCCTTGCAGCTCTTCTCACCCACTCTCTTCTTCCAGCTCCTCTCACCTCCTTGCTCCCCGCACCTGCTCTCTCCTTCAAGCTCCTCTCCCCGCTTCTCTCCTTGCAGCTCCTAATCGCACCACCTCTCCTTTTCCAGCTCCTCTCACCCCCTCTCTCCTTGCAGCTCCTCTCACCCACTCTCTTTTCAGACCCCCTAATCGCATCCCTCTCCCCTCCTGTCTTCGCAGCTTCTAATCGCACCTCCTCTCTCCTGCCAGCTCCTCTCTCCTCCGGTCTCCTCTCACCTCCTTCCTTCTTCTCGCATCCCCTCTCTCCTTCCAGCAATTCTCTCCTCCGCTCCCCTCGCAGCTCCAGCCTCTTCCAGCATGTGTCCCGCACTCTGCACGGCAGGACGCTGACTGATGAGGTCACCGCCCTCTCCGTGCAGAGCAGAGCTGCAGGGGGCGGGAGATTTGAAAGCAGACAGCGGCCGGCATGCTGCACTGCTTCAGAACGTATCGCGGGCGGCGGCCGCTGCTCCCATAGCAGTAGCTATCTGCAGGGCGCCTGCCGCCTTGCCGCCCCCATATAGCGCCGACTGAGTAAACACTTCATATTGGCTCATGGTTAGTGCGGCCCTGCCAGTGTCTCTATCCTAATGATAAAACTGCTTAAGGAGTTTTGTGACATCATGATCATGTAACCATGTTGTCATCAAAGGTCTGTTAAGTGCAATAGTCAAAAGATTAAGAGGAGACAGGCTGGTATGTATGTGCAGGTTGAAAAAAAGTTAAATCACCCTAACCTATTTTTTTGGAGCATAAAATAATATAAGACCGTTTTATTTTTGGAGAAACATAGTAGTAATAGAGAGGTGTTACTGGGTTAGTAATAGGGGTGGTCTGATTAATGCGTCTCTATTACTAACCCCTGAGCTTGATGCCAGCTGACATTGCACAGCTGACATCAACCCCAAAAACCATTACTCAGATTGCCACCGCACCAGGGAAATCTGGAAGAGCCAGGGTGAAGTACCCGAATTGGAGCATCTTATGATATGTGCCAAGTCTGGGGCGGCTGGGAAGGGACCAAAAGCCATGGAGCTTCCCTGCCTGGTAATATCAGCCTGCAGCTGTCTGCTTTATCTTGCGTTGTTTTTTTGTCCATTTGTTTAGCATTCCAACATTATCTTTGCACAATTTTTAATATATAAAAATCAATCATTTCTTGAATACATTTTAATCTGGCACGTCACACAAACACCCAAACCAGACAACAATAAGTGCACATACAATGATACATGAATGCCCATGCACTTCTTCTCATGGAGTTGTTTGACCAGTGGAGTAACTTGAAGTTCACGCAAAAGCTCCAACGGGGCTCCCACTTATTGCAAATCTTTAATAGCATTAGCCCTATTCTATGGGCCAATGGGCTACAGGACCTGGGTGCGATTGCAACCCCTGCACCTGTTGTAGTTACGCCCCTGCATCTTGAGTATTTGGTCGGTGCCTGTGATCCTGACAGCAGCAGTAACCACAGATGAGCACTAGATGGCACCACTATAAAGGAGTAAATGGGAATAGAAGCAGAATTTAACCCCTTGCTGCATTTATGGCACATGCTATTGCTATGTTCCCCTCCCCCCATACACAAAAAATACAAAGAGTAGATCTGAGGTTTTGCAATCTTGGAGAATATCAATTAGCAGCTATTTAAATTACAGGTTTGAAGCATTCAGTGTCGCCTTCTCAGACTGCAGGCGCCAGTGATTGCAGGACTAGTGGATTGGGAAGAATCGTGGTGTCTTCTCACACTGTCCACTAGGTGGCTCATAGCACACAATCAGTGAATCGTCACATACATTGCAGATGAATGTAAAGCGCTATGGAATTAATATTATTATTTAAAGAAACTGATGCTGAAACCATCAAAACTGCAAATAAAAGGAAATCATGCGGCAAAACCGATATCACACGCCAGCGTCTTCTTATTGTCTGTATATGATGACGGCTCCAGGTCCAAAAATATCAACAACAAAACATTACAAAAATTAAAAATCTGCTTTTGTGGCTGCAAAACTATGTGTCTCCATAGTTACAGACTACAAACAGACCCTGCGTAGTCAGATAGAGGACCCTGTGTAATCAGTGAGATGACCAAGTATAGTACGATCAAGAGTATGGAGGCAGGAGACGCAGAGCATCGCAGCCCCAAAATAGAAATTCAGAGTCGAGAGACGCAGCACATCACAGCTATGATAGAAAGGAGTCAGGACACGCAGCATCACAGCTATGATAGAAAGGAGTCAGGACACGCAGCATCACAGCTATGATAGAAAGGAGTCAGGACACGCAGAGCATCACAGCTATGATAGAAAGGAGTCAGGACACACAGAACATCACAGCTATGATAGAAAGGAGTCAGGACACGCAGAGCATCGCAGCTATGATGGAAAGGAGTCAGGACACACAGAACATCGCAGCTATGATGGAAAGGAGTCAGGACACGCAGAGATGCAAAGCAGCTAAGATGGAAAGGAGTCAGGACACGCAGAGCATCGCAGCTATGATGGAAGGAGTCAGGACACGCAGAGCATCGCAGCTATGATGGATAGGAGTCAGGACACGCAGAGCATCGCAGCTATGATGGATAGGAGTCAGGACACGCAGAGCATCGCAGCTATGATAGATAGGAGTCAGGACACGCAGAGCATCGCAGCTATGATAGATAGGAGTCAGGACACGCAGAGCATCGCAGCTATGATAGATAGGAGTCAGGACACGCAGAGCATCGCAGCTATGATAGATAGGAGTCAGGACACGCAGAGCATCGCAGCTATGATAGATAGGAGTCAGGACACGCAGAGCATCGCAGCTATGATAGATAGGAGTCAGGACACGCAGAGCATCGCAGCTATGATAGATAGGAGTCAGGACACGCAGAGCATCGCAGCTATGATAGATAGGAGTCAGGACACGCAGAGCATCGCAGCTATGATAGATAGGAGTCAGGACACGCAGAGCATCGCAGCTATGATAGATAGGAGTCAGGACACGCAGAGCATCGCAGCTATGATAG
Source organism: Allobates femoralis (assembly GCA_033576535.1). NCBI lineage: Eukaryota > Metazoa > Chordata > Amphibia > Anura > Aromobatidae > Allobates > Allobates femoralis. The sequence continues at coordinate 9,189,808 of JARQOC010000002.1, read as the reverse complement.
ATAGGAGTCAGGACACGCAGAGCATCGCAGCTATGATAGATAGGAGTCAGGACACGCAGAGCATCGCAGCTATGATAGATAGGAGTCAGGACACGCAGAGCATCGCAGCTATGATAGATAGGAGTCAGGACACGCAGAGCATCGCAGCTATGATAGATAGGAGTCAGGACACGCAGAGCATCGCAGCTATGATAGATAGGAGTCAGGACACGCAGAGCATCGCAGCTATGATAGATAGGAGTCAGGACACGCAGAGCATCGCAGCTATGATAGATAGGAGTCAGGACACGCAGAGCATCGCAGCTATGATAGATAGGAGTCAGGACACGCAGAGCATCGCAGCTATGATAGATAGGAGTCAGGACACGCAGAGCATCGCAGCTATGATAGATAGGAGTCAGGACACGCAGAGCATCGCAGCTATGATAGATAGGAGTCAGGACACGCAGAGCATCGCAGCTATGATAGATAGGAGTCAGGACACACAGAACATCGCAGCTATGATGAAAGGAGTCAGGACACACAGAACATCGCAGCTATGATGGAAAGGAGTCAGGACACACAGAACATCGCAGCTATGATGGAAAGGAGTCAGGACACCAGAGCATCGCAGCTATGATGGAAAGGAGTCAGGACACACAGAGCATCGCAGCTATGATGGAAAGGAGTCAGGACACGAAGAGCATCGCAGCTATGATGGAAAGGAGTCAGGACACACAGAGCATCGCAGCTATGATGGAAAGGAGTCAGGACACGCAGAGCATCGCAGCTATGATAGATAGGAGTCAGGACACCAGACATCGCAGCTATGATGAAAGGAGTCAGGACACACAGAACATCGCAGCTATGATGGAAAGGAGTCAGGACACACAGAACATCGCAGCTATGATGAAAGGAGTCAGGACACCAGACATCGCAGCTATGATGAAGGAGTCAGGACACACAGAGCATCGCAGCTATGATGAAAGGAGTCAGGACACCAGAGCATCGCAGCTATGATGGAAAGGAGTCAGGACACGCAGAGCATCGCAGCTATGATGGAAAGGAGTCAGGACACGCAGAGCATCGCAGCTATGATGGAAAGGAGTCAGGACACGCAGAGCATCGCAGCTATGATGAAAGGAGTCAGGACACCAAGAGCATCGCAGCTATGATAGATAGGATCAGACACCAGACATCGCAGCTATGATGGATAGGAGTCAGGACAAAGAAGCATCGCAGCTATGATAAAGGAGTCAGGAACACAGAACATCGCAGCTATGATGAAGGAGTCAGGACACACAGACATCGCAGCTATGATGAAAGGAGTCAGGACACCACAGAGCATCGCAGCTATGATGGAAAGGAGTCAGGACACGACAGAGCATCGCAGCTATGATGAAGGAGTCAGGACACAGAGCATCGCAGCTATGATGAAGGAGTCAGGACACACAGAGCATCGCAGCTATGATAGAAGGAGTCAGGACACCAGAGCATCGCAGCTATGATGGATAGGAGTCAGGACACCAGAGCATCGCAGCTATGATGGATAGGAGTCAGGACACACAGAGCATCGCAGCTATGATGGAAAGGAGTCAGGACACCAAGCATCGCAGCTATGATGGAAGGAGTCAGGACACCAGAGCATCGCAGCTATGAGGAAGGAGTCAGGACACGCAGAGCATCGCAGCTATGATGAAGGAGTCAGGACACACAGAGCATCAGCAGCTATGATGGAAGGAGTCAGGACACACAGACATCCAGCTATGATGGAAAGGAGTCAGGGCACCAGAGCATCACAGCTATGATGAAAGGAGGTCAGGACAGCACAGACATCACAGCTATGATAGAAAGGAGTCAGGCACACAGACATCCCAGCTATGATGAAAGGAGTTCAGGACACACAGACATCAGCAGCTATGATGGAAAGGAGTCAGGACACAGCAGACATCCAGCTATGATGGAAAGGAGTCAGGACCACGCAACATCGCAGCTACCGTGATAAGTCCGATGTAGGCCATGCACTTAAAAGCACACAGGCATCGGGCAGCTATATTGAGAAAGGAGACGACACGAAGAGCATTCCATCATGATGGAACAGAGTAGCACACAACACACAGCATGCATGTCATAGGGACAGGCCAACACACCCACAGTAGCTGTCAGGACAGCAGACAGCACGCCAAGTAGCCTAGTCAGGGGACAGCCCTCAGAGCACCCCAGCTAGAAGCCTGAGGAGGTGCCAGACACAGAAGCATCGCCAGGCTATGAGCAAAGGAGTAGACACCATACGAGCACCCACAGTAGATGGCAAGGGACAGGACACATACAGACACACAGCTGATCAGAGGAGCAGACACACAGAGCTCCAGCTAGTGTGCATAGGGTTACAGACACAAGAGCACCCAGTAGCATGTGAGGAGTCAGCCCACACAGGCACCAGCTATATTGTGAGCAGGAGTTCAGGACCCATACAGCACCCCAGCTATGCTGTGAACAGGGAGTCAGCCTACAGACACCACAGTATGTGAAGGGTGACAGCCAGAAGCACCCACAGTATGATGTGAGGAGGTGGACAGCCCATACAGCACCACAGCAGCCTAGTGCAGGGGGTTCAGCCCAACAGCACCCACAGCCTATGAGGGGTAGACAGCCCATACAGCACCACAGGCTCATATGGTACAGAACAGCCCAGCAGACTGCGTCCCCAGCAATGTAGATAGGGCATGCACGGCAAACGCACCTCGCGCAATGATAGGAATAGGAGTCAGTGGCAAAACGGCGAGCGTCACATTGAGACGCTGGTGGACGCTGCCAATCAGAGCGCCGGCTGTGCGAGCAGGTCGGGGGCCGAACATTGCACAGCTCTGAGGCCACACAGACGCCCGGCTGCTGCAGCAGTCAGGCGAACATCACAGCTTGATCAGAGAGGGCGGGGGAGACCCACATGAGGAAAGTGAGGAGCTCGGCACAAACAAAGGGCATGACGTAGGTCAAGGACACAGAGTAACCCTCACACTCGAGCCCCACAGAGGAGGACATGGACACGAAGCATCAGACAGTGGGACAAGAGGGAACCGAGCAGCCATATACAGTAAAAAGGTACCATGGCTTATATTCCCCACGACACTATGGCTTATTTTCGGGGTATGGCTTATATTAGCCGCCCCCCCTCTACCCCCCACTATGGCTTATTATCGGGGATGGCTTATTATCGGGGAAACACGGTATGATAGAAAGGAGTCAGGACACGCAGAGCATCACAGCTATGATGGAAAGGAGTCAGGACACGCAGAGCATCACAGCTATGATGGAAAGGAGTCAGGACACGCAGAGCATCACAGCTATGATGGAAAGGAGTCAGGACACGCAGAGCATCACAGCTATGATGGAAAGGAGTCAGGACACGCAGAGCATCACAGCTACCGTGTTTCCCCGAATATAAGCCATTGTCTTATATTCTTTTTACCCCCAAAAGTCCCACTATGGCTTATTTTCGGGGTATGGCTTATATTAGAGAAAAAAAAATGACGATTTTTTTTTAACCAAAAAATGAACATTTATTAACATGCTGAACAGTACAGTAGTCACCACAAAACACAGCAGCCTGTTCAGTGGGTGACAGCCCATACAGCACCCCACAGTAGCCTGTGCAGGGGGTGACAGCCCATACAGCACCCCACAGCAGCCTGTTCAGTGGGTGACAGCCCATACAGCACCCCACAGTAGCCTGTGCAGGGGGTGACAGCCCATACAGCACCCCACAGCAGCCTGTTCAGGGGGTGACAGCCCATACAGCACCCCACAGTAGCCTGTGCAGGGGGTGACAGCCCATACAGCACCCCACAGTAGCCTGTGCAGGGGGTTACAGCCCATACAGCACCCCACAGCAGCCTGTGCAGGGGGTTACAGCCCATACAGCACCCCACAGTAGCCTGTGCAGGGGGTGACAGCCCATACAGCACCCCACAGTAGCCTGTGCAGGGGGTGACAGCCCATACAGCACCCCACAGTAGCCTGTGCAGGGGGTTACAGCCCATACAGCACCCCACAGCAGCCTGTGCAGGGGGTTACAGCCCATACAGCACCCCACAGTAGCCTGTGCAGGGGGTGACAGCCCATACAGCACCCCACAGTAGCCTGTGCAGGGGGTTACAGCCCATACAGCACCCCACAGCAGCCTGTGCAGGGGGTTACAGCCCATACAGCACCCCACAGTAGCCTGTGCAGGGGTGTGACAGCCCATACAGCACCCCACAGTAGCCTGTGCAGGGGGTTACAGCCCATACAGCACCCCACAGCAGCCTGTGCAGGGGGTTACAGCCCATACAGCACCCCACAGCAGCCTCCCATAGGGTACAGTAACAGCCCCCAGCAGACTTGCGTCCCCATGCAATGTACGGTATAGGGCACTTGCACGGCAAACCGCACCTCGCCGCAAGTGCCCCATACCGCTGGCCAATCAGAGCTCCTGCTGGGGCGAAAAGCGGCGAGCGGGGCACACATTGGGGAGACAGCCTGGGAGGACGCTGGCCAATCAGAGCGCCGGCTGCTGCGAGCAGCGGCGGGCGGGGCACACATTGGGGGCACAGCCTGGGCCAATCACAGCGCCGGCTGCTGCGAGCAGCAGCGGGCGGGGCACACATTAGGGGGCACAGCCTGGGCCAATCAGAGCAGCGGCGGGGGGAGCCCACATTGAGGAGAGAGCCTGAGGAGCTGCTGGGCCAATCAAAGGGGCAGCGTGACGTCAGGCTGAGAAGGGGCACACAGAGTTAACCCTCTACACTCGGAGCCACCACAGAGGAGGACAATGCAGACAGCGAAGGACAATACAGACAGTGGGACAGAGGGGACCGAGGCAGCGGCATATACAGTAAAAAGGTACCATGGCTTATATTTTCCCCACGGACGGTTACTATGGCTTATTTTCGGGGTATGGCTTATATTAGCCGCCCCCCTCTACCCCCCACTATGGCTTATTATCGGGGATGGCTTATTATCGGGGAAACACGGTATGATGGAAAGGAGTCAGGACACGCAGAGCATCACAGCTATGATGGAAAGGAGTCAGGACACGCAGAACATCACAGCTATGATAGAAAGGAGTCAGGACACACAGAACATCACAGCTATGATAGAAAGGAGTCAGGACACGCAGAACATCACAGCTATGATAGAAAGGAGACAGGACACACAGATCATCACAGCTATGATAGAAAGGAGTCAGGACACACAGAGCATCACAGCTATGATAGAAAGGAGTCAGGACACACAGGACATCACAGCTATGATAGAAAGGAGTCAGGACACACAGGACATCACAGCTATGATAGAAAGGAGTCAGGACACACAGGACATCACAGCTATGATAGAAAGGAGTCAGGACACACAGGACATCACAGCTATGATAGAAAGGAGTCAGGACACACAGGACATCACAGCTATGATAGAAAGGAGTCAGGACACACAGGACATCACAGCTATGATAGAAAGGAGTCAGGACACACAGGACATCACAGCTATGATAGATAGGAGTCAGGACACACAGAGCATCACAGCTATGATAGAAAGGAGTCAGGACACAGAACATCACAGCTATGATAGAAAGGAGTCAGGACACGCAGAGTATCACAGCTATGATAGAAAGGAGTCAGGACACACAGAACATCACAGCTATGATAGAAAGGAGTCAGGACACACAGAACATCACAGCTATGATGGAAAGGAGTCAGGACACACAGAACATCACAGCTATGATAGAAAGGAGTCAGGACACACAGAACATCACAGCTATGATAGAAAGGAGTCAGGACACACAGAGCATCACAGCTTGCCATGTCAGGGTTTGTACACACCAAGGTACCCATGCTGACCTCTGATTACACCAAAAGTTGCCTACAGTGGACACTTCAGCATCAGAAGTGGAGAGTGGAGGAATTGGAGGCGGCGCGGGATGAATCCCATTTTCTTTTGGGGTGGGGGAGGGGAGGTGTTTGGACTGGATGTTCAGATTCATCTTAAGCAGCTTCTGCACTGTGGGGAGTGAAAGCTTCCAGGCCAGAAGAACATGGAGGAGTTCAGGAGTCTGGGAGATAAGGTGAATCCCTGACATTCCTCACATGCTTCATCCTCCTTATACCAAACACCTGGAGACATTTATTTATTTTACAAAGCACTGGACGAATCCTTTATTCCTTCAGCAGGAGCTGCGCAAGGTCATATTTTATAATAACGCTCAGATCATCACATTCTGTGCCAAGTATTTCCTCATATCTTTATATGAGTCAGTATACAGAGATGCATGAGATTCTGTCTCCAGCCACCACTAGGGGGAGCTCCCTGTATACAGAGATCCATAATGAGATCCTGTCTGCAGTCACCACTAGGGGGAGCTCCCTGTATACAGAGATACATAAGATTCTGTCTGCAGTCTCCACTAGAGGGAGCTCCCCTAGTGGTGGCTGCAGACAGAATCTTATCATGCATCTCTGTATACAGGGAGCTCCCCCTAGTGGTGGCTGCAGACAGAATTTCTTCATGTTACAGAAATCACATTTGTCTTCTCCTTGACTAGCCTGACAATTAGGGAATCAAGTATAGTGGTATGATGTTGCTTCACATCCTTGTAGAATTACATGGAGACCATGAAGGGCTCATTCACAGCACAGTGTTTTACTTATGCTATGCTATTATCTTTTTTTTTATTTACACTGCCGTTCTAAAGTTTGGGGTCACCCAGACAATTTTGTGTTTTCCATGAAAACGCATACTTTTATTTATCAAATGAGTCGCAAACTGAATAGAAATTATAGTCCAGACATTGACAAGGTTAGAAATAATGATTTGTATTTGAAATAATAATTTTCTCCTTTAAACTTTGCTTTCGTCACAGAATTCTCCTGTGCAGCAGTTCCAGCATTATTGCAGACCTTTGTTGGGTCCTATATAATGAAGCTGCCAGATTAGGAGCTGTGAGGCGTCAATTTCTCACACTAGAGACTCTAATGTACTTGTCTTGTTGCTCAGTTGTGCAGCTGGGCTCCCACTTCTATTTCTACTCTGGTTAGAGCCTGTTTGTGCTCTCCTCTAAAGGGAGTAGGACACACCGCTGTAGGAAATCTTCAGTTTCTTGGAAAACTCTCGCATGGAATAGCAACAAGAATAGACTGTCGAGTTTCACATGAAAGTTCTCTTTCTGGCCATTTTGAGAGTTTCATAGAACAAACAAATGTAATTCTCCAGATTCTCAACTAGCTCAAAGGAAGGTCAATTTTATAGCTTCTCTAATCAGCCAAACCATTTTCAGCTGTGCTAACATACTTGTGCAAGGGTTTTCTAAACATCCATTAGCCTCTTACACAGTTAGCAAAGACAATGTACCATTAAAACACTGGAGTGGTGGTTGTTGGAAATGGGCCTCTATTCACCTATGTAGATATTGCATTAAGAACCAGATGTTTGCAGCTGGAATAGTCATTTAAAACATTAACAATGTATTGAGTGGATTTCTGATTCATTTTATGTTAGCTTCATTGAAAAATAATGTGCTTTTTTATCAAAAATGACATTTCTAAATGACCCCAAACTTTTGAAGGGTAGTGTATATCTTTTCAAGAACCTACAGATGCTTAATTTCATAAGCCACGGCTTGTTGCCTAGATTACTGGTCCTCCTTGCAGTTTATCATTAGCCGAACTTGGAAGCGCTGCTCTGAAGCGGTCAGCTACTCCAACACTGCAAATACAAAAGCAGCTCATCCGCCTGTAATGTGTACTAGGAGCGCCAAAAGATCGAAAGAGACAGCCCCTTCAAGGGTTAAGCACAGCGACCCGCCAACGTTCGTCCTCTCCTTTGTGGCTGGAGTTGCCTATAAATACAGATTTTCATCATTCTGCGAGGACAAAGCCGCATCTGTCACTCAGGGGCCCCGGAGTCACTCGTATTTGGGCTGTCGCTTAGTGACATGAAGGGAGAACGGCTAATTATAATAATCTGAAGGAGTCTGTGATAAGTTTACTTGTTTTAATACTTTGGCCTAAGAAGGAACGCTTCTCCTCGGAGACTTATAGGCCGCGCTTGTTTGGGAACTTAAAACATAAAAACAGCCTCTTCAAAAATAAAAAGGACGATCTCTGGCACCTCTTATTGGACGTAAGAATCCTAAAATTCAAGATCAGCCCTTTATCGAGTCTTGCCACATGTCTTACAATAAGAAGCCAAACTAGAACCTCCATTTGCAGACGTTTCATTGTGTTGCCCCTTCCTCAGGGCACAGCAGGAGATCCGATGTGGCTGGGTGAGGCCTCAGAGGATCTAAGGCCTGCAACTATGCCCTCCGGTCCTGTTTTATGCCGGAATTGGCAGTCCGCGGTTGCTGGAGCTGTCCCTTGCTGAAATGTCAGGATCGCGGGCTTGCGGGGAGCTAGCTGCGGTCCTGAAATCTCAGCCAGGACCTCTCCTTCAGCACCCGGCGTCCGGGAGCTGGAGACGATTTTCTGTCAGATCCGGCGCCCATAGCCTCCCATGTTAGGGGGCGCCGGATCCAGGTGGATCCAATTTTGTCAAATTTTTGCCCCGGACACAAAAACGCTGCACGCTGCGATTTTGTGTCCAGGGGGAAAAAAATGAATTCTCTCGGATCCTCCCTGACAGCAGGGAACTGGATGACAAATGGCTACCATCCGGCCCCATAGGAATACTATGGGGCCAAAATCTGATCACCCTGGATCCATAGAACCGTGGTGTGAAACCGGCCTAAGATGGGAATGTTCCTTCTCTGCAAGGGGACAGTTTCCCTTTAGACCCCCAGGCAGAGGCCTTTCTTTTAGTCAAATCAGATCTCCTGCTTCGCACTGGGAAACACAACGAAACACCGTATCTGCAAATAGGAGTTTGTAGTTTGGCTTCTTATTGTAAGTCATACATTGTTAAAGGGTCAAAACTGACTTTACCAAGTTAATGGATGTAACAAATCTAAAAGTACCTGGTATCATTTGCCTAGAAGAAAGAAGGGAGGTCGGAGCGACAACTGCCAAGTACATGTCTGGTTTGCTAAAGTTGCCATTTGTCAAACATATTCAGCCATTACCAAGCAAGACGCCATCAGATAGCCCCACTCAGGAATCAGTCCAAGATGATCATCAGACTCCAGTGGAAAGTTAAAAATATTGGGGTGTGCATAGCTCAAACAAGTATGGCAGGCATATCTTCAGCCTCAGGAGATCGGGACAAATATATTACATATTTTTACTTGATTGTGCGACATGGCCATCATTTTCAAATTAATATCTAGCAGCTGGAAGACAGTACACCTGTCATGTTTCCCATCTATAATCGGGTAGATTCATGAAAGATGACGGTAATATCTCTCGACTGGGACACCTAGGAGCGAAGATATGTGGAAAGCTGAGATTTCATAATTCTCTACTTCTGAACCCATCTCAGCCCAACATAAGGTCATCAATGGTTTGGTCAAGTGAAAGATTAAAAGGTACCCACCATATATCTTAATGGTTTACTGCCAGGATGGTCACATCTTGTGTAACGTGCTGGGTAATCGGAACCCCTTGGCTCCACAATACCTTTTAAGTGGCTGCCAACAACCAAAGCCTAACAAGGAAATGGGTAACTGACTTATGTATGTCTGCTTGTACCTTTTGGATTAACACCTGTAGTTGCATATCTGACCAACTGTATATTAATCATATAACTAGTGTTTTGTCTTAGGTCTATTGAATTTGTGGATCGAGATTAGATCAACACTGAATTAAGTTATATATTTACACGTATTTGTTCTGTGTTTAATATTGCATGCGACGGGAGGCTGATTCCTGGCCCGATAAAAACTCTGTCCATTAACAGGATTATATCTGACGAGGAACTTGGTGGCAGTTCTACCTGGCTGGTAAGACTTTCACTGGAGTTGGTGAAAGGAGTCTATCGGCCTGTGAGGGAGTGTGGCGTCACGTCGGAGGTTGTGTGGATCCCCCCTCTCTCACTCCCATGTATGTCTGCTTTTATCTTTTGCATTACCAACTGTATTTGCATATCTGCCCATCATCTGTATATCCATAGTTTATTGTTTTGTCTAGTATACCCTTAAGGCGAATAAATCTATAAACTTGGTTGCTCTTTTATCTCGATCCACAAATTCACATGTTCATGTTCTCGGTTCAGGGGATGGTTGCTGGCCCGATATAATCCAGTTAACAGACAGGGTTTATATCTTACGAGGAACTGGTGGCAGTTCTACCTGGCTGGCAGGGCCGTTTAAGTGGAGCTAGTGAAAGAGGTCAATCAGTCTGTCATGGTTTGTCAGTCAAGTATGGTGCCATGCTGGAGGTTGTGTGGATCCCCCTCTATCCCTCCCTGTGTGCACATGGGGTGTCTGTGTAAAACTGCAATAAACTGACCTTAACCCACACCCCCAGGGGGTAATGTATCACGTGTTGTAAGTGACGAGATCATATGGCATTGGCTCTGACTTTAGAGACGTCAGGGTGTTAACCATAGGAGACACAACCCGCAAAACCGTATCAGTTTTTCAAAATAACTTTATTCCAGTATAATTAACTGTAAAAAATACAGAAAATATAGTTTTGACAATTGCATTGATATGAAATCCACAGGATGTTCAGGACCGGCGAGCGGTGATGGGTGGGCAGGAGACACCGGCTCCGGTCCTGGCACCTTCCAGCAGACATCTGAATGCAATCCAAGGCATGAAAAATAAAATTCCAGTTTACAATTCAAAGAAAAAAAAAAAATTAAAAATTAAAGCAGCGCTTATGAAACAAGAGCAAATATTCACCAGGAATGTTATAAAGTACCAGCGGCCTCCTGAGATGATGGAAGCCAGAGGGGGTGTCTGTCCTGACTCCTACCTGAAGGGTCGCCCCTACTTTAATGAACGTACCCCTTACTAAGGAATGAGGGGGGGTCTGATAACACGCGTCCAACGAGGCACAGGATTTTCCAGCACATATTTCCCTTTTTGAAAGGTCTGAGGACGACCAGGTGAGGTATGGTGTGCCCGTCTGTCAGACATCAGTGTATGGCTGCCCTTAACAGCCTGCATGATGGAGGCACAGACTAAAAGGATGTATAGAATATATTACTTCTTATAATTAAACATATCGATCCTTATTTTCACTAATCTCTTTACTGTACATTATTATGAAGGGGTGGGGTGGAGGATAAACGATCAGGGCATTTACAGCAACCACAAAGATCTGACTTATTGCCTTTTGTGGGGAGTACTGCAAGCATGTACTATATACTGTGCAGAGGTCACTGTGCAGGGAGGAGGAGGTGTGCTGTGACATCACCTGTTGTACAGGCCATTCTGTATTTAGGAGTTATCTTTTCGTTATAATCCTGTCTGTAATGATCCAGAGATAACTGCAGAGCCATGAATGCTACAGAACACACTATATGCTGTGCAGAGGTCACTGCGCAGGGAGGAGGTGTGCTGTGATGTCACCTATTGTGCATGCTGTACTGCATTTAGGTGTTACTTTCTGATTGTGATGGTCCAGAGTAACTGCAGAGAAGTGTAACCTGCAGAACACTCTCTATATCCTGTGCAGATGTCACTGCGCAGGGAGGGAGGGAAGTGTGCTGTGACATCACCTATCGTGAACACTGTTCTGTATTTAGGCAATACCTCTCATTGTAATACTGTCGGTGATGGTTGTGAGATACCTGCAGAGAAGTGATCACTGCAGAACACGCTCTATATCCTGTGCAAAGGTCACTGCGCAGGGAGGTGGTGTACTGTGACATCACCTATGGTGAAAGCAGTTCTGTATTTAGGCAATATCTCATCATAACCCTGTCTGTGATGATCCTGAGATAACTGCAGAGAAATTATCCTTGTAGAAGGGGAATTGATGGGTTATTATGAGGCTCAATGGCCAGAGGAAAAACAAGATTTCAAGATTATTAGTGAAATGATAGTAAGTCAGTTTAAACAAAATTAAACTATGTTTAATGTAAGATCTTGAATTATTTGATGACACAATAATCCCTTTAAGGGAAGATGTATATACAGTGAAAAGGAAGTACCTGGGAGCTGTATTCTAAGGAAAGCAGTGTCCGCTATCCTCAGGTCACTGAGCAGCCAACATACAGATCTCTCCTCCAAATCTGCACCCAAATATCAGTTTCTGATGACCGTTGGGTACAGGACGCACCAACTCACATTCTCTACTGCAGGGGAGAAAGAAATGGGAGCTGCTACCACCCAATTGTGTCATTTTAGCACCATCTTACAGTATTGCTAAAACCTATAAAAATAGACGTTGCTGTGTAAATACATTACACTAGCAGAATAGAGAGTGCAGCTCTGGAGTATAATACAGGAGGTAACTCATGATCAGTAATGTAATGTATGTACACAGTGACTGCACCAGCAGAATAGTGAGTGCAGCTCTGGAGTATAATACAGGAGGTAACTCAGGATCAGTAATGTAATGTATGTACACAGTGACTGCACCATCAGAATAGTGAATAGTGAGTGCAGCTCTGGAGTATAATACAGGAGGTAACTCAGGATCAGTAATGTAATGTATGTACACAGTGACTGCACCAGCAGAATAGTGAGTGCAGCTCTGGAGTATAATACAGGAGGTAACTCATGATCAGTAATGTAATGTATGTACACAGTGACTGCACCAGCAGAATAGTGAGTGCAGCTCTGGAGTATAATACAGGAGGTAACTCAGGATCAGTAATGTAATGTATGTAAACAGTGACTGCACCAGCAGAATAGTGAGTGCAGCTCTGGAGTATAATACAGGAGGTAACTCAGGATCAGTAATGTAATGTATGTACACAGTGACTGCACCAGCAGAATAGTGAGTGCAGCTCTGGAGTATAATACAGGAGGTAACTCAGGATCAGTAATGTAATGTATGTAAACAGTGACTGCACCAGTAGAATAGTGAGTGCAGCTCTGGAGTATAATACAGGAGGTAACACAGGATCAGTAATGTAATGTATGTATACAGTGACTGCACCAGCAGAATAGTGAGTGCAGCTCTGGAGTATAATACAGGAGGCAACTCAGGATCAGTAATGTAATGTATGTACACAGTGACTGCACCAGCAGAATAGTGAGTGCAGCTCTGGAGTATAATACAGGAGGTAACTCAGGAACAGTAATGTAATGTATGTACACAGTGACTCCACAGGTAGAATAGTGAGTGCAGCTCTGGAGTATAATACAGGAGGCAACTCAGGATCAGTAATGTAATGTATGTAAACAGTGACTGCACCAGCAGAATAGTGAGTGCAGCTCTGGAGGATAATACAGGAGGTAACTCAGGATCAATAATGTAATGTATGTACACAGTGACTGCACCAGCAGAATAGTGAGTGCAGCTCTGGAGTATAATACAGAGGTAATCAGGATCATAATAATGTATGTACACAGTGACTGACAGCAAATAGGAGTGCAGCTCTGATATAATACAGGATTAACTCAGGATCAGTAAGTATGTAAACATGATGCACCATAAATTGATGCGCTCTGGAGTATATATAATGTATGTATTGTGTTAATGGTATTAAAGGGATACATTGTAAAGTCCACAACTAAGCTCTTTAAGGCATTTCCATCACTAATGGGTTCTTGTTAGTATAAATAGCCTATCATTAGAGTGTCCTATAAATCATGGTTTTTGACTTTAGACCCCACTAGCTGCACTATTCTGAATTCCCTTTGTGGATCGGCGTATAAACATTCATTGTGACCTATGGTTTTGCGTTCAGCTGCATATGAAGTGCACCGATAACGCAGTTTCCTATTGTGAGATGATGTCCAAAGTAACATGTGAATGAGTCGGCTCCCGATGCTGCATTAAGGTCTCTAAAGAGAAGGCGCTGCATCTCCCTTCCCTCCTCAATGGACTGTTTTAATCTACATTTTTGTTTTCCTCCCAGGAGGTTCATGTGCACAGACAGGTACACTCTAAGGTTGCCCACGTGATCATGAAACGTTACTGTTAAGATTAGGGAAGGAACGTACACGAGTTTCTTGGCAGGCGGAACTATTGGCAAACAACGCGGAAACAGCTGACGAACGATCACCGGCAAAAAACTGCAAAACACAACATCTAAAACGGCAGATAGAAGAGAACCGGACAGCGCTATACAGCAGATACACGACGATTAGTGTTAGACCGCGAGGCGCTCAGGCGTCCGTCTCGCTCCTTCTCCTACCTGGGGATGTACAGACCATCTCCCATCCCCTCCACGGGCAGGGCGGCTTCTACAAAATTACTTTCAAAACAGCTTTCTTTTTCCAGTTTTTTTTTTTTTTTTTTACAATAGGTTTTTTTTTTTTCTATTAAATATAAAAAAAAATATGGCCAAACCACGCTGAGGCATGCAGCTCCGGAGCTCAGAGTGACGTTAAATAAAATATATACATTATTCTAGTGCTCGCAGGTTAATGGAGACGAAGGATTAATAGGAGCCACGGACATTTCTGCCCAGGAGTGATCACAACTGTGGGATTAAACCGCTCAATATCTTATTCTCCAGTCACACCCAGAGCTGCAATCAGAACTCTGCACCAATCCTGCTTCCGCCATGGCTTATAGAGAACATCACAATACCCCAAAATTGCAGAATTAGATGGGACTGGAGTAAAAGATGCAAAATATATGGTAACAATATTTTATATACACATGCAGGGGGAAAACAAAATTTTATAATAAACTAAAACAAACTACTAAAATAAAAATGATATATTATTTTTTTTTTTAGTAGCTTGTTTTAGTGTATAATATATATAACAAATGTTATAGATTACAATAATGTACTATATATATTATATATATATATATTTTAGTAGTTTGTTTCAAAGTATTAGAATATATAATAAATATTATATATATATATATATATATATAATATATATATATATATATATATTAGTGTATATTCTAAAAAATATATATATATATATATATATATATATATTAGTGTATATTCTAAAATATATATATATATATAGTTTGTTTCAAAGTATTAGAATATATAATAAATTATTATATATATATATATATATATATATATATATATATATATATATATATATATTATAATAGTTTTTTTTTTAGTTTATTGTAATAATAATATATTTATAACAAACTACCAACATTTTAAAATGTATATATATCATTAAAAATATTGCAGTTTTTTTTATAATTATATATAATATAATATATACTAATATATGCATATATTTATATAATATAATAATAATACTAATATATATATACATACAATATATATTATATTTTTTACATATAATATATAGTAATATATACATATAATATATATATATATTTTTATAATTATATATATATATAATATATACTAATATGCATATATTTATATAATATACTAATATATATACATATAATATATATTATATTTTTTACATAATATATACATATAATATATACTAATATATATTATAATATATACACACATTATATATACAGTATATAATTTTTATTTTTTTTTCTCCCTGCATGTTATATTAGGGCCAGCAATGAGATCTGCGATAGCAAACAGTAAGGCTCCCAGGGATATCGGTGCCGCGGTTTGCCTTAAATTGGGGCACAGTTATTTTTGGCAGTGCGTTTTGTGCTTTTTTTTTTTCTCTTTAGTGTAAAAAATAAATTATAAATATAAAAAAACAAAAACAAAACAGAGGGCATGTAGGAGAATTTACGGCCTGCAGTGACACCAATTGAAAATAATGCTAAATGATTAAAGTAGAGAGAAAATGCAGGGTAAAGCAAGAGGGTGGGGTTGTGATGTCACAGAGTGAAGGGGTGGAGTTTTGTATGACAGATTAGTGATGCCACGGCTCATCCAGGTTTTTGTGTTTAATGCTGTGAAGATGGGGGAGAGGTAAAATAAAGTATAATACAAAATAAATATGAAATGAGGACGCAGAAAAATAATGAAAAAAAAAAACAAAACAAAAAACAAAGTTCCCATGGGCTAGGAGTGGAAAACGTGTATAGATGTAGCAGAGCCGAATATTTAATAACATGAGCTTGTAACTTCAGGAAGGGCCGCACTTTTCAGTTAACCCTGTATTATGTAATCCCTCCATTATTACTCCTGGAAATAAAATTATAGGAAGGTACTGGGTGTTACCACTGACCTGATCCACATTATGTGCCGCTATATACACTTGCAACTATTTGGTCAATAAGCCACACCCAGTTGTTTTATTCCAGGGGAAAAAGCTGAGGAACAGCAGCATTCACAGGAGTGTCAGCAGTTCCCCTTTAAATAAGGGAGCTGCACAATCCTATGTAGAACAAGCAGGTCGCACTCGGCTCTGCTACATCTGTAGGTGCAGTATGTGGCACTATAATATTCTCTTTAGCCCCTCGTGGGCCGGACCAATAAGAGTAAAGCATAGGGACATGTATACAGGAGGCGCGGACCCTCGGATATATACGCACATACGGATGTCCATGCTGGGTGGCCGGTCTGCGAGGTTAAGCAAAGGGGAGAAGAAATAATCCTCAGATATGTGAATAAACCTGACAAAAAACACCGGACGCAAAGAACTCACGGCCGCGGGGTCCACAGGAGACGCGGGTGAAGGCACCTAGAACCGTTGCTGTACATTCGGGGTCCGGTGATCCTCTCTCCGCCGTGGTCGCTGCCGTACGGTACACACACGATACACATCTCTATAGTCACATGCATTGGTCCCGGGCGGCGCACACCGAGTGTGAGCGACAATCATGGCGTGTCGCAAAAAAAAAAAAAAAAAAGTCTTATGGAAAGAAAAAAAAAAAAATGTCACTTATGGAATATACATCTCTTTGTCCAAGGCAGGAAAGTCAGCAGTTTTTCCGGATGTCGGCATACACTACTGTCTCGGATTTGTTGATCTGGTTGCCGGCCTTTCCCGAATGATCCAGCTGAGCGTAGATTACTGGTCCCTAAGAAAACACAAGAGAAGGAGGTTATTTCTGAGGTCGGATGCGGTGACCGCCGGAGACATTGCTGCCCGCTGTGTTACTCCAATCTTAGCGATTCATTTAATGATGGCTGGTGCCCTAGTACGGCGTCTCCTTCACAGCAGCGCTCACAGTGGTGCAGGGAAGCTGCGACTGGTCACATTCACTGAATAGATCTGCATCGCAACGGGCAGCTGGGAACGTCCCTGCACAGAGGAGAGACCCAAGTAATGCTGGGATCCCTTCATTAGCTGGATCAGTAGGGAGAGGACATAGAAATCCCACCCTACAGAAATGTCAATCACGCAAGAACTGCCCAAAGATACCTGGGTACACGCTGGGTTCTACATTGTAGCGATATTGTCCCACACCAGACTCCGCCCCTTACGGTACTCACTTCCCTTTCCCAGTGCACATGTGTGATATCATGTGACATCCTAGCTCCACCCCTGACAGAAGTGATGCATCATGGGACATATTAAAATAAGGAATTGATACCTTTTTATTCAATTTTTATTTATTAATGTGCAATTACCACCCACCTCCAACCACAACTCATTCCCCATGAATAACAACTTTTTACTTATTGCATTTGAAGAGATATAATTATTTACCATCAAATCTTTCCCCCCATTGATTTGTGCGGCCTCCTTTTCCCCCCATTGATTTGTGTGGCCTCCTTTTTCACTCCATTGGCTTGTGTGGTCTCTTTTTCCGCCATGGTCTATTATAATGTATCTTTATTCTATAGGAAACTATCAAACCTTTACCACCGCTCAAATGATTAATACGATAGTGTAACCCTTTAACAAAAATAAGCTGTTCAATCTCTTTATAGCCCCACATTTCTGCTCCAGCGACAAACCATTTTTTTCAGTTGTATCTAAAGTGCATTGTTGTGATGGCGCACTTACAGCTTCTCAGCCTCGCGCTGTATTTTCTACCACATGTAATCTATCATTCTCCACTGGCTGATTAACAGGTCATTTGCGCTGGTATGAGGCCAGTGACTGATTATTCAGCCAATGGAGGTCACTACTTGGTAAGAAATCCAGCGAGGCTGAGAAGCTGTAAGTGCGCCTTCACACTAATGCACTTCCAGATACAACTTCAAAAAATATATTTTTCGCTGCTGTGGCAGAACACTTGATCGACTGGCTTTAGAAGATCCTAAAAATTTTTTTTTAAAAAATACCCTTTATCTACAGGAGCCCAAATGAACCCAAAAATAAGACTGCAGCCCCCCAAACATACCTGGTGGAAATAGTGGAGCGCGGCATTTTACTTGCGGCGGCAGAGTTTTTTTCTCACAGTTCCAAAGTCTGGGCCCCCAAGGATCAGTATCCACTATCATATGGATAGGGGACAACTTGTATTTGGGGAAGGAATACCCGGCATACTTGTACAAAGCACGGCTAGACATTGCAAGGTATGAGCGGCTTAGGTGGTGGGCGTGGTTTGGAGTCGGTGGGCGTGGCGTTTCACCGAGGGAATGAATCTTAATTTTTAATTCGATGTGATAATAGAAGAGAGGGTTTGGGGAAGGGGGGAGGTATGGGTAAAAGCCCCATATGGGAGGGGCGAAACCCTCTCTTGCATGCTTAACCCCTTCATGACCC
Organism: Allobates femoralis; assembly: GCA_033576535.1. Lineage (NCBI taxonomy): Eukaryota > Metazoa > Chordata > Amphibia > Anura > Aromobatidae > Allobates > Allobates femoralis. The sequence continues at coordinate 9,171,207 of JARQOC010000002.1, read as the reverse complement.
TGGAATTTTTGGTTTTTATTTTTCGTTTTTTGCTCCCCTGCTTCCAACAGCCATAACTTATTTATTTTTTCGTCAATATAGACATATGACAGCTTGTCCTTTGCGGGGAGAGGTGTACTTTCAGATGCAATCATTTATTTTGCCAGATAGTGTACAGGGAAATTGAAAAAAAATTCCAAGTGCAGTGACCAATGTAGAACACTGCGCAGGAGCCTCCACATGTGGGATTGCTGATCTGGATAGGGATATCCTCATGTCTGTCTTCTTCTGGTGGGAGCAGATGAAGGATTGATCCTCTGTATCTTCTGATCGCGCTGGTTGGATAAGCAACTCATAGTAATTTTGCCATTAGATCTGGTTTTGTTTTTTTTTTTGTTGCTGTCAAGAACAAGCTCTGACAGCGACGACATTTACACGTACGATCGGCTCAGAGGTGTCAGAGATTAACGAGAAGCGTTCCCCGTACACAAATAGCACAAGTCGCGGGAGGTGTCAAAAAGTCACAGCAAAATGTGGCCGCAGCAAAGTGCTTAAAGGGGAACTGTCATGCCCTCTTTTGTTTTAAATCACCCCAAATGTTATTTAAATCACTAGATGGGAGCCTGATGCTATCGCATTGGGTGGATGGTGACATCAGCCCCTCTACCGTGCTCACACTCTGCCCCCCCTCCGCCGTGCTCACTTTCATGTGGCGGCAGCGGCATGAGGGAGAGGATGGTGGCATGAGGAACTGGGCTCGGCATGGCACGGGGTCAGTCCGGGCTGCAGCTGCATTACCTCCTGCTGTTGTCTTCTTTCCCATCCGTCCTGCTGAAGATCCTGTGGTGACGTCATTATCATGTGATCTGGCTTCGCCCATGATCATGACATCACCGCAGGTCCTGTAAGTTGGTCCCAGCTCATCAGCGGTGGCTGAGGGTTAGTGTGTGTGTTGGGGACTGCGGGGACCAAGCGGGGGCTCAGCGGCCGCCATATTTTCATACCCATTACTTGGGTGTAGAAATATGGCGCTGGCGGAAGTGACATAGGCGGACATCCAGGAAGTGGAAGAGCCAACTTGCAATTATATATAGAGATGCATTGTGCATCACTAACCTGGTTAATGTATTTATCATACAAAAGCACTTTCGATGCACAGGTATTTGCATTAGGTACCTGCACAAACAGTCATTGGGGTGGAGACTTCAGCTGGAATCAGTCACAATCATCCATATTCAAGATGCAGTGTTTAAACTGTAGTCACGCCACCTACATTGTAATATATTGACATCAAAGAAAGACCTGCAGAAATTCACTTATGCTGTAGAAGGACCTGTGATGTCACAACCATGTGACTGTAATGGGCAGAGTAAGCAGGCCTGAAGTGAAGGACATGTAGGATTAGCTCTGCCCATAAAGGTCACATGGTCGTGACATCACAGGTCCTTGTACAGCATAAGTGAATCTCTGCAGGTCCTTCAGTGATGTCAGTATATTACAATGTAGGGGGCATGACTACAGTTTAAAAACTACATGACTGAATGTAGATTGACGTGACTGATGCCAGCTGAAGTCTCCACCCCGATGACTGTGTGCAGGTACCTAATGCAAATACCCATGCATCTAAACAAAGTGAATATGTGCAGGATCTGTCAATATATTACAATGTAGGGGTGTGTGACTACGTTTTAAAAACAACATGACTGAATGTAGATTGAGGTGACTGATTCCAGCTGAAGTCTCCACCCCAATGACTGTGTGTGCAGGTACCTAATGCAAATACCTGAGCATCATAAGTGCTTACTTATGAGAAATACAAACATTTTTTTTAACCATGTTAGTGATGCACAGTGCTTGATCTAACATTGGGGGCGGTTTAAGAACAAAACACTACATGACAGGTTCCCTTTAAAAAGAGGACATAAAAGCTCAGGCCCTGCAGCGATGTCTCATTAAAATTACGGATTCTTGACATCAAATGTCTTTGAATTTCCGCCCTGTGAGAAAATAATGCAAATTCTTTTGGTCATCGCTCTCACCTCTCTCCATTATTAATGCGGCTTATCTCATGAAATAGATGATTTGCTTAAAAGGGAGAATTAAGGCCGCTTTACACGTCGCGATATCGTTCCGATATTGCATACAACTTCACGGGAGCGCACACGTTTTTGGCTCTTGTCCAAGATCGCAGAGTAGATGTCACACAGGGAGATATCGGCAGGCAACGCAACTGCGATGTATTACGTCCCTTTTCCGCGCTGCGTATGAGCAACCCAGGGAACGACTATTTAACACTGGAAGGGGAAGTTGCGCTCCAAATCGTAGTTGCGCTGTCACACAGCACGATCATGCCACATCGCCTTTACAATATCGTACGGTTGAAGGGCATGCACAATCTTCATACAATATTATATAGTTAGGTTGTTTTCGCGTCGCATTGTCCATTTACATGACAACGCACGAACGATATCAACTGCAACACCACGTGACTTATCGTTGTTGCGTTGCGATATCGTGACGTGTAAAGCGGCTTTAGCGTTCAGCGGTTACATCATTACCAAACCTCCTGGTCCGATTACGAGGTCCTTACGCTTCAATTTATAGAGGACCTGTTGATGCCGGCAGGGTGGATGTTGTATCTGATCAGACCCCCCCAATAATCTACTGGTTAATATCCATAATACCCCTTTAACCCTTGTCTGGTATCATAGGGTCAATATGACCCCATAGAGATTGCATATGTAGTATTTTTCTCATGGTACCAGACAAGGGTTAAATGACGCGTTAACGTCCGCCTCCTCCGTTGTAATGGACGGACAGGTCCTTGGATTGAGTAAAGGTCCATTGCCCCCTGCATTGACTTATAACATCGGACACGAGGGTCCGTATCTGCTGGCAAACATCAAGCTGGACAAGACCTTTAATGCAACGAATAAGAGGAACCCCCCCCCATCCCCACATGGCGGCAGACAGACGAGCGACACTCAGCATTTACCTGCACGGTTCCAGAGGGGGCGCTGGTCACCAAAGCCTCAGTATCAGAGGAGACCGGCAAGGCGGCTGCTTAACGGGGGACATCAAGCTTTCCGTCTGGCCACTGTCCCCGCTGCTAACAAAGCGAAGAAATGGTGGAACGTACACAGGCGAGAATGAAGTCGGACAAATAAGATGGCAGAACGGTAGAAATGATGGCAGAGGCCAATAGAAAAAACAAAAAAAGCGAGAAAGAAGGGGGAGAAAGAAAATAAAAACAAAAACACAAAACAAATGATGAAATAATGAGGAATGTGTAACAACAACAAAACTAAAACACAAATATCACAAAAAAATGGCGTCTAACAGGATTGTGGGGAGGAGGTGTGTAACACAACACGGGAAGGACGATGCAAGCACTACACAGAGCGGCACGGGGGGGCCTGATATAACAAGGGCCCCGGGAATAACAAGGAAGCAAAACCAACAGTGACTGAGGCTGAAAGTGAACACCTGGGGTCTGACCGCGGGCTGCGTCTGGTTCAGCAACTTGACACCTTTTTTTTTTTTTCTTCTTACCCAGGACCATCCCTTTAAGTGCAATTTCCAAATTCCCACACTAAAATTACCCCTAAATATAAGCTGACTGTTGTACTGTCCCCTATACGCTGGTCACCCCTGGAGATGAACTCACAGTTCATCCAATATGTATCATACTCCAGTCACATCAAGAGTTGCGCTCAAACTTCTGCTGACTGACACTACCCACAATGCAGCACGGCAGGAAGTCACTTGTCCAGGGACCTCAGGTTAAGGGGGGGCTGGCATTTTCTTTTTCTTGCATATTTGGTGCAGATTTTGGTTGCAGAAAAAAGCAGCAGTGTGTCAATTACTGACCTGTTCTGTGTACAGAGGGTTCAGCCTTCAAGTTATTGACCAAATACATGCCATAAATGCGATGTGTTTTGGGTGAGTTTTTTTCCTGCAAGATGATATGTATTTGGTGCAGAAATTTCTGCAACCAAATTGCAGATTTTTCTGCACCAAATCTGCAGTGTGGGCACAGAGCCTTACAGTACCAACAATATGAAGTTTTCTGAGATCTCATAAGTGCTACTGATTTTTTATCTTATCTGCAGAGTTTTAATCTTTTTGATGCAAAACAAAAATCTGCTCCAAGTATGTAAATGTCTGCACAAAGCCTAAGGCGGTGTTCACACACAGTGCTTTTTCCAGCGTTTGACCCGCGCAAAAAAGCACAAAAAAAGCTCCCTAAAAATACGCGGGTGCAATCACACACCGCGTGTTTTTACGGGGCTGTTTGTTCAGTGATGTCACAGAGGGGAGGAAGAATCCTGTTCCTCCTCCTCTCTGTGATATCGGTCACAGCCCCATTCGATTTTGCAGTGCATTATACACTGCGAAATCAAATTTAAAATTCAGCCAAATGTATTAAAAATAATAAAGATTGTTATACTTACCCTCCGCCGGGTGTTCAGTAAATCGGGAGCAGGTGCAGGCATTGACCTGCTAGTACCTTGCATGATGCCAGAATGACATCGGCGTTCGGCGCTGTGATTGGCCCGCTCGCGGTCATGTGATATGTGACGCGCATATCACATGACTGCGAGCGGGACAATCACAGCGCCGATGTCATTCTGACATCATGCAAGGTCCTAGCAGGTCAATGCCTGCTCCTGATTACCGAACACTTGGCGGACGGTAAGTATAACAATCTATTTTTAATACATTTGACTGAATTTTACATTTGATTTTGCAGTGTATAATACACTGCGAAATCAAATGAGGGCTGTGACAGATGTCACACAGGGGAGGAGGAACAGGATTCTTCCTCCCCTCTGTGACATTAACGCCGGTGTATTCCCGCTGAAATTACGCATTGTCTGAACGGCGATGCATAATTCCAGCGGTTATCATGGGGCCTATGGGAGAAAGTGTGCGCAAAAAGGTGGAAAGAATGAACATGATCATTCTTTTTACGCGCGCACGCTTTCTCCCATAAAAGCACAGCCGAAAATAGCTTTGCGTGTGAACTGCAAAAGTGAAAGTCCATTCACTTTGCTATCAAACGCAGACGCAGGTGCGCTTTGGGGGGAAAAGCATGCTCAAAAATGTGCGCAAAATACGCACAGTGTGAATGAGGCCTTAGAGCTTAAATGATCCAAGCAGAACTAGAAATTCAACTCTGGATGTGACTGGAGCACTAATCTGTTAGGTCAGATTGTTGCCTTCTCGTACCCTGCTTACCGACGGTCTCCGGTGCTGGCATTCTAGCATATGTCCTTGTGCTGGATCTCTGTAAATTACTGTCTTGGGGAATGTTACCCTCTTCCATGTCTTCTGAGTGAGGAGCTTCTTAGGAGCTGCACCTGAGCAGTAGATTGAGCTCCTCACTGCCCAAGTCTCCTACAACAGATGCCTATCACTACAGACCATGTACTAGATGCAGAGCAGGAAACAGGTGGAAAAGAGACAAAGAGATAAGAGCAGCACACCGGGGCAGGAAGCCAGCAACGGTTAAGCAAACACAGAGGATAATAAGTACCAGCCTGCGGAGTGGTTACCATGAGAGAAACGCAGCGGATGGGTCAAATACACCGGCTATTAGGCCTCAATCCACCGTCTACATCGTGTGTGGCTCTGGAAGGGAGAGCGAGAGAGCGGCATATTGTGGATGAGGAGGAAGAGTCCGGAGATCATGCAGCAACCAACAGGACCGAAAGGGAGACTTGTTTAGTGGTTTATAAAAGGAAGAAAGAAGTAAAAGATCCCAAATCACCAAGCCATGCAATCCCCCAGATAACTCCATGCACAGTACATGTCCAGATCACTGCAGATCGTCAGCACCCCCTATGTTATATTCCTGATATCAGAACCCCCCTGTATTATATACCTGATGTCAGCTCCCCCCTATGTTATAAACCTGATGTCGGTGCCACCTGCAGGGATCCTGCAAATGGGGGCTGATGGAGTTTTTGAATAACATAGCTGCTTTTCTCCAGTTTCTTTGAGGGGGAAGCAGCCATACTTTTCTCATCCTGAACGACCCCTTTTAAGCTCAGCTGATTTAGCTGGGTCTCTATTCAAAGCCTCCGCTATCAACTATGAGGAAAATGGCAGCAATTTGTGGGAACATAACACTATGGAACATAAAAGGATGGGGGGCCTGGATAGAGGACCATTCTATAAATGACCATAGGAGGTAGACTTAAGGCAATCCCTTTAAAGACCAATACACCAGGTTGTGCTTTAATCTCGCTTTTGGGATTGAGTTTATAGGGTCATCCTCCATGGACCGTGTTATAAGAAAACTATTGGAAGGGAGCAGCGGCCGATGATGTTCAGTATCGCACATGTGAGCTGTTTATTAGGAGAGAATACAAGCGCAACACCTGATGATCTACAAAAATGTGCGAATCGTAACGTCATGGGCGCCACCCACTTCCATAGTAAGATAATTTTCCCATTAAGAATTTATATTTAAAAAAGGATAGATGATAAATGTGGGATCCCGCCAACGGGTATGACCAAAGTCACCAGTAATGAGAAAGGGCCGTCACTGCACACGCTCACTATCACTCTATTCACACAGAAGCAATAATGAGCAAGTGCTAGTACTGCACATGCTCACTATTTACACAAAAGCATTAATGAGCAAGTGCCAGCACCGCACCTGCTCACTATCACTCTATTCATACAGGAGCAGTAATGAGCGAGTGCCAGCACCATAGATGCTCACTATTGCTCTATTCACACAGGAGGAGTAAAACGTGGCACCAGCGCACATTCACACAGGAGCAGTAAAGAGCAGGTGCCACCACCACACACGCTCACTATCCCTTTATTCACAGAGGAGCAGTGATTAGCAAATGAAAGCCACTGCACACGCTCACTATCCCTCTATTCACATAGGAGCAGTAATGAGCAAGTGACACTTCTGCACACGCTCACTATCGTTCTATTCACACAGGAGAAATAGGAACCCCTGTTCCGGTGAGGTCCAAGTGGTCATACACACGCCCCCTCCCCGCCCTACAATAAAACACTTATCTATCACGCTTAATGGGACAACCCAGATATCTGATCTCCAGGATATGCCATCTTGCTGTCATACAGCGGGCACTGTGTCAAGTGAAATACCAGGGATCATTCTGTGTATAGTTTCCCAGCATTGTGCCACTCCCGAGCAGAAGGTTGGCAGAAACTACAACTCCTTCCATGGCACCTGGACAGGAACATGCCCCCGAGATCGGCAAGTGATGGCACATCCCAGCCATGTTTTTCTTACTGTTACCCTCCTTCATTTACAGGAAACTCACACAAACAATTCAAAACACTGCAAAATTAACATGCAAAACACTTCTGCAAAAGAGAAATCACAAAGCAGTGACGGGTTCATCTTTACCCTGGCAGAGCGCGCTCAGAATGTGACCAGTGTCTGTGTAGGTACTGTAGAAACAGCTCAATAACACATCACGTAATCATTAATAAATGTGATTATATATAATGCATCTTATATAGAGACACTGACAGGGACTCACCCAGTGTAATTCTGTTTAGTCCTTTTCTTTTTGGTGATGACCACTGCAAACACAATGATGGCGATGACGAGTAAACCTCCGATAGCCGCGCAGATCATGCCGACTAAAAAGGGGACATTGGACACAGGGAGATTATCTGGAAGACAAGAGTCACATCCTTAAAGAGGTGAGCAAAGCTAGAAAGTGCTACCAAACTTCTCTCAATAAGACCCGCCGCTCACCCTTCTCCACGACCCGCAGCTTTATCTGCTTGGCGGAGTTGATGATATCGGGAGGATTCATGACGGAGCAGCTGTAGGTGCCGTTGTCCTTGAAGGTGATCTTATCGATCTTGATGGACACGTCCTTATTATTGATGTCGCCGACCCAGGTCACCCGATCTTTAAAACGGGGTTGAACTGTGGGGAATTCCTTACCATTGATGAAGTAGAAAATCTAAAACAAAAGGGGACAAAAACATCAGGAATGAACCAGACAACTATTCTTGAACTCCTCCGGTGTAGATTCTAACGTTCTGACTTGAAGGGGGGGGGGGGGGGGGTTCTCCATTGCCTCTAGTCTCCATGTAAGGAGAGCGGCACCTCAAACAGCCAGCAGGACGTGTGTGAAATGGTCAGGGGTTGTATTAGTTATACTAAGCCGTGTGTGTGATAACTGGGGTCCTGGCAGAGGGGCTCACCACCCAATGTAACACCGGACAATCATTTGAAAATATTAGCAAAAAATAGCAAAAGAGCCTGAACCCACCGATCGACCATCACATGATTATGGGGGAAGAAAATGAAAAGTTATAAATTAACACCCACTACACCACTCTTGGGGCTAGTAACCTGCCATTAGGGCCACCTGGCAGCCAATTTTTCTCAGCTTAATAAAACTGTGGTCTTGGGAGGAATGATGGAGCGTGTACAACTCAAGCAACAATACTAGGATGATTTACCATATTTTTCCAATTATAAGACACACCCCAAAATCCAACCCCCTTCATGATGGGAGAAATGGTGGTCTGTCTTATAATTCAGATCTTGCTTACTGATGGGGGTTACAGCCAGTGGTGTAACTTGAAGCTTATGCGCCCCAATGTGAAAGCTCCAACAGGGTCCCCAATTATTGCAAATATTTAACAGTATTAGCCTTTCCAAAGGCCAATAGGGGCATTTGAGGCCCACTAGGCCCCAGGTGCGATTGCAACCGCTGCACCTGTTGTAGTTACGCCCCGGGTTGTGGCGATACAGGAGGCAGGGACACCGGTGGCTATAGGCAGTGCGGCAATGTTTGTAGGACACCGGTGGCTATAGGCAGTGCGGCAATGTTTGTAGGCCTGGAGATGGGGGTGCTGCAGTATGTGGCAGGCACCATTGATACTTTTGGATTCTGGCTAATGTCTGCCATTTTGCGCAAAAAAACGGATGGACTAAGTACCCTGTATTTGTTATACTCTTTTTATACTGCACTTGCATTTAATACTTTTACTGCAGTGTACTGTTGTTTTTGGTCGCATTTAGCTTTTTGTCTCCAAATATGATGGCGGTGTGAATATGTTCCTACAGACTTGTTCTCTGTGTGCAGGACTCATTTGTTTCTAATTAAGTTGCCTCTTGCTTTGCAAGAGATGGAGTTCCCGCCCCTCTCTGGGCCCTGCACACATATAGCCTCGTCGCCTTCAGTCCATTTCAGACACAGGTCTTGCTGGCTCCTGCTCACTAGTAAGTATACACACTAGTCAGGTTTTTAATACAACAGTTAGGACCGCGTCAGAGATGGGTACACTTTGAAGTTAGTGACGTGGCTTGAAATAACTTTTTTTGCGCAAAAAAATGGATGGACTAAGTACCCTGTATTTGTTATACTCTTTTTATACTGCACTTGCATTTAATACTTTTACTGCAGTGTACTGTTGTTTTTGGTCGCATTTATCTTTTTGTCTCCTAATGTCTGCCTAGGTGACATGTTTAAAGAGGAGAACAAAACGACTTTTGTATGCTTAGAACAAAAAAAGTGAAAGATTTTATTACAAGAGTGCAACCCAATAAAATGGTGCAAAATGTAAGAGCAGATGCAGTAGGTACAATTAGCACAGCACAATATCACAGCGAGCACATCAAGGTATTGCACATACTGTATTCCTATAGGCAAAATCAAATCCAACATGAACACACTACATAGTCAACAAGAGCAGTAATATTACATAGTATATAGGGACTATGTGCATACCTCACGTTTTCTTGTGTGGTTTCCCTTGCAGATTTTAGAAAATCTGCAAGGAAAAAACCACATGCCAGCAAAGTGTATGGGTAGTTTAAAGTGAGATGCACACCTGCAGGTTTCTTTCCTTTGCAGATTTTGGTGCAAGAAAAAAAACAAACAAACAAAAAAAAAAAAAAAAAACAACACATGTTCACTCTTTCTGCGTTTTTCTCATAGCGCAACTATAGCGCAAATAAAAACACATATAGGGGGGAAACAGCAAAAACGCTAAAGACGCAGTGTTTTTCCTACCAGGAGATGCAGAAATAATCTGCTATGTGTGCACACAGCCTAAAGAAGATGCACAACACAAACAACTCTACTAAGAGGATTTTGTCCTACCACGAGACCCGGTGAAGTGGAGCCTTCTTCTGCGTACATCCACGTGATGGAGGTGGTGACGCTTGTCACCTCTGTACTCTTGAACGTGCATGGTAGCCTTGCGTATGTGCCGTTCTCCACGAATAACTCGTTGGGTACGTAGACCTCCAGAGCCCCCGCATAATGCACTGATGGAAGAGAAAAGGAGAAATATCCAAGGAAATATCCACAACAACACATACATAGTTCTCCCTGAACACAATCCCAGGACTGTTGCCTCAATGGCTTTTGTGCCAACCGCTGCCATTACAGGCAGATGCCAGCAGTGTGGGGGTCCGCGCCGCCCCCATATAGCATTACACGAGTACATATCATCAGCAAATGTGACCTCACAACTACAACACATCATCACGGTGGACATTGCCTTTAAGAACGGCTTTAAAGGGACTCTCACTCCGACCACCCAAAAAGGAAAAAGTAGGACCTTTGTGATGTAATCATTATCAGATTTCTGTACGCCGCCTGCGATGTATAGAATGCAGATCTTCCTTCTGGTTGCCATGGTTACAGTCAGGGCCATTATATAAGTGTACGGTTTTATTTCTGTACACTATATCTCCTTCTTTACAAACATACCGTAGCAGGAGAAACCTCGCAGGAAGAGCTGTGGGTTTGTTCTTTTTAATTTATGCCAGTAAAAAATGCACAAGAAAAAACTGCAAGGGAGATATAGCCAGGACTTGACATGTCGTCATGGCAACCAAAAGGGAGACCACCATTCTTTACACTGCAGGCTGCATCTATAACCCACAAAACTGGAAAACAGTAAAAATATCTATATGGTCAGGAATACAAAGTGATGTTTACACCCTCAACCATAAAACTGCTAACATGCATTCTCACAAATTAACATCAGTATTTTTTGTATTTAGTCTAAAAACCAGAACAAAAAAAACTGAAAGAAATAAATTCTGTAGTGAAGTGAATGTTTCTCATCGTCATGTGTGGATGGAAGCAGCGCTGTGGAGTCAGTGATCGTTTTGTCAGAGACAGTAGAAAATGGACTGACTGACTGACTCCTAAAATACATGACTTCAGTCCAGCAGTTTAATGCAGCATGTGCTGAATCAGACTATATAATCGTCTAATTCTGTCTAACATAAATTTTGCGTCGCAGCCCAACCGCGAGTTGAACCACGCGCGCCACCGCTACCCTCGGTAGATCAGTGGCGCTGATCTACCGTCTGTAGCCACAGGTCATCTCCTGCTGCACGGAGGTCAGCGGCAACGCAGCCGGGAGATGACAGGCGCTAGCGATCTCGCTCAGTGCGACAATCTCACCAGCGACCACGTACTGACGCTCCAGCGATCCCTACTGGGTCGCACCGTTTGTGGGGATCGGCTGGAGCATCGCCAAGTGCGACGGTACCTTCCTGATCGCTGGTGAGGTGTCACACATGCAGATATATTGAACGAAGCCGCGTCACTAATTGGGGAAATTCCTGTGTATTCACTGCATTATTTTTATGTTTCAATATTTTTTATTGGTTTAAAATAGCACAAAAAATATAACAAATTAGGCCCCTATATAACATTTCATACCTATTATCTTATTATATTTGAAAACAAGACTGTCTAGATCAGTGATGGTGAACCTATGCCACCCGTGCCAGGGAGGGCACGCAGAGCCGCCTCCGCTATCACGCGGCCTCGCCACTGCACTGCCGCAGTTCAAAGCTGTGTCTGAGCAGAGGACACATTTCTCCTCTCTCCGACACTTCTAGACCCGCCCTCCCAGCCACCGTCATGTGACAGCGGTCACGTGACGCACCCGGCGTCAGGAACCCGCCCTCAGCACGGGAGATGACACAAGATGAAAGCTGCAGCAGCGGTGAAGGCAGAAAGGGGAGTATGACACTTTTTTTTTTTTTTTATTTCTTTCTTACCAGCAGCCAGGATGGGGCAATACTAGGAGGCGGCAGGATGATGGGGCAATACTAGGAGGAGGCAGGATGATGGGGCAATACTAGGAGGAGGCAGGATGATGGGGCAATACTAGGAGGAGGCAGGATGATGGGGCAATACTAGGAGGAGGCAGGATGATGGGGCAATACTAGGAGGAGGCAGGATGATGGGGCAATACTAGGAGGAGGCAGGATGATGGGGCAATACTAGGAGGAGGCAGGATGATGGGGCAATACTAGGAGGAGGCAGGATGATGGGGCAATACTAGGAGGAGGCAGGATGATGGGCAATACTAGGAGGAGGCAGGATGATGGGGCAATACAAGGAGTCGTCAGGATGATGGGGCAATACAAGGAGTCGTCAGGATGATGGGGCAATACAAGGAGTCGTCAGGATGATGGGGCAATACAAGGAGTCGTCAGGATGATGGGGCAATACAAGGAGTCGTCAGGATGATGGGGCAATACAAGGAGTCGTCAGGATGATGGGGCAATACAAGGAGTCGTCAGGATGATGGGGCAATACAAGGAGTCGTCAGGATGATGGGGCAATACAAGGAGTCAGCAGGATGATGGGGCAATACAAGGAGTCAGCAGGATGATGGGGCAATACAAGGAGGAGGCAGGATGATGGGGCAATACAAGGAGGAGGCAGGATGATGGGGCAATACTAGGAGGAGGCAGGATGATGGGGCAATACTAGGAGGAGGCAGGATGATGGGGCAATACTAGGAGGAGGCAGGATGATGGGGCAATACTAGGAGGAGGCAGGATGATGGGGCAATACTAGGAGGAGGCAGGATGATGGGGCAATACTAGGAGGAGGCAGGATGATGGGGCAATACAAGGAGGAGGCAGGATGATGGGCAATACTAGGAGGAGGCAGGATGATGGGGCAATACAAGGAGGAGGCAGGATGATGGGGCAATACAAGGAGGAGGCAGGATGATGGGGCAATAGTACGGGTTGACACCGTTGTACCCTCGGACTGCAGAGCAGCTTGAACTTGTTTGGATGTTAGTCGAGGTTCTTTATCCACCATCCGCACAATCTTGCGTTGAAATCTCTCGTCAATTTTTCTTTTCCGTCCACATCTAGGGAGGTTAGCCACAGTGCCATGGGCTTTAAACTTCTTGATGACACTGCGCACGGTAGACACAGGAACATTCAGGTCTTTGGAGATGGACTTGTAGCCTTGAGATTGCTCATGCTTCCTCACAATTTGGTTTCTCAAGTCCTCAGACAGTTCTTTGGTCTTCTTTCTTTTCTCCATGCTCAATGTGGTACACACAAGGACACAGGACAGAGGTTGAGTCAACTTTAATCCATGTCAACTGGCTGCAAGTGTGATTTAGTTATTGCCAACACCTGTTAGGTGCCACAGGTAAGTTACAGGCGCTGTTAATTACACAAATTAGAGAAGCATCACATGACTTTTCTAACAGTGCCAATACTTTTGTCCACCTCCTTTTTTATGTTTGGTGGAATTAGATCCAATTTGGCTTTAGGACAATTCTTTTGCGTTTTTTCATTGAAGACAAATTAAATGAAGATAATAATACCGAAGAATTTGTGATTGCAATCATTTTCAGGAAGAAACTGAGGATTTTCTGACAATTGCAGGGGTGTCAATACTTTTGGCCACAACTGTGTATTCTAGAAGACCCGATGCGTTAGAATCAGGACACCATCTAGTATTATTATAATGTTCTAAATATCTTGACTACTGTATCATAATAATGATTAAAATGTGATGTTCACATTGTACAATAAATTTATCACTTACACATGAGCCATGTGTAACGGAGTCCAAGTCGGTGGTTTGGCTATTACCGACTCCACAGCCCTGTTACAAGCAGCACATAGAGGAGCCTATAGCACACCTTCACCAAACAGCAGAATAGTGAGTGGCAGCTCCAGAGTATAATACAGGAGGTAACTCAGGATCAGTAATGTAATGTATGTACACAGTGACTGCACCAGCAGAATAGTGAGTGCAGCTCCGGAGTATAATACAGGAGGTAACTCAGGATCAGTAATGTAATGCATGTACACAGTGACTGCACCAGCAGAATAGTGAGTGCAGCTCTGGAGTATAATACAGGCGGTAACTCAGGATCAGTAATGTAATTATGTACACAGTGACTGCACCAGCAGAATAGTGAGTGCAGCTCTGAAGTATAATACAGGAGGTAACTCAGGATCAGTAATGTAATGTATGTACACAGTGACTGCACCAGCAGAATAGTGAGTGCAGCTCCGGAGTATAATACAGGAGGTAACTCAGGATCAGTAATGTAATGTACGCAGTGACTGCACCAGCAGAATAGTGAGTGCAGCTCTGGAGTATAACACAGGAGGTAACTCAGGATCAGTAATGTATGTACACAGTGACTGCACCAGCAGAATAGTGAGTGCAGCTCTGGAGTATAACACAGGAGGAACTCAGGATCAGTAATGTAATGTATGTACACAGTGACTGCACCAGCAGAATAGCGAGTGCAGCTCTGGAGTATAATACAAGAGGCAACTCAGGATCAGTAATGTATGTACACAGTGACTGCACCAGCAGAATAGTGAGTGCAGCTCTGGAGTATAATACAGGAGGTAACTCAGGATCAGTAATGTAATGTATGTACACAGTGACTGCACCAGCAGAATAGTGAGTGCAGCTCTGGAGTATAATACAGGAGGTAACTCAGGATCAGTAATGTAATGTATGTACACAGTGACTGCACCAGCAGAATAGTGAGTGCAGCTCTGGAGTATAATACAGGAGGTAACTCAGGATCAGTAATGTATGTACACAGTGACTGCACCAGCAGAATAGTGAGTGCAGCTCTGGAGTATAATACAGGAGGTAACTCAGGATCAGTAATGTATGAACATTGTGAATGCACCAGAAGAATAGTGAGTGCAGCTCCCAAATACAAGAAAAGATATAAATGACCCTCGTCCATTGCCTATAGTAGAGGACATAACTTGCTTATACATTAGACAGACTGTCTAATGATTATAATACTGTGTTATTCTTATTTTCTCTTGTGGCAGTGCTTCAGGGACTTGCTGTCAGATTTCCTCACATTTTACAGCAGATTGATGAAAAGGTTTTCCTCTATTGGGATCTGAACACTTTCTCGTGGTCATATTCATTTCATTATCAAAGTGGATTAGCCAATGGTTGACATCTCCTTTAATGTATGTAAACTATAAGGCACAACAGTGAGGTTGTACTGCAGGAAGAATTGCTTTATTATGGGTGTTTATCTGGCATCTCCCTCCTGTAACTCATTACAGACTTATTCAGTGACATCTAAAACTATCAGCAAATTATTACGTGAAACACAGAACAAACAAAAAGGAAAATAAGTTTGTGAGTAAGTGATCAGTCAGCAGATTAGTCACCTCTGCCAGGAATGAGCAGCTCCACATCATCAGGAACGGCAGCAGAGGATGGGCAGAGCTCATCATATACTCAGTTCTCTTCATGCTTTTGGTGGATTGTCCCATAAGGCCCCGTTACACGGCACGACATAGTTAACATCGCTGATACGTCACGGGTTTGGAGTCGTTGCAGTGACATTGTTACGACCTCGTTGCGTGTGACTGCCAAGTTGTAACGATAAATCGTTGGATCGCTGATCGCAGGTTTAAGAATATGTTCTCAAACCACACAATCACCGATCAGCCAACCTGGTATATCGTTGTGTGTGACACCGTGATAACAAGGTCGTTTACGACTTCCTCCATTCACAGCAATGAGCAGGGATCGATCGCTGGGTTGTGTGATTGATAGCTGCTCACATCGTCGTTGGTGCGCCGTCCACGATATCTAGACGTGTGTCATCTCACCAACGATGTCAAAATGATGTCTGCACGACTGCGCACCCACAACATCGTTGCTGACATCGTTCCAATGTCGTGCCGTGGACCCCATCGTCCGGCAGCGCTACACAAGGCTTCCTCCGTTTCCTGCACATGGCGGCATGGGGCAGCCATATGTCACATCCTACAGCCTCTGAAGCATTAGGCTGCTGTAACCTTCTGCCAACAGAGGGCGGCAGCACTATGACTACTCTGAGGAAATGCATTGGTGCAACTAACGAGAGGATTGGCAGGATGGTGGAGAGTTCTGCCCTAACAATGGGGGCTGGGGGGGGGGGGGGGGGAAGGTGGCAGCTGTGGCTACTTAGTGAAGGATGGAGGCCTGCTGTGGCGTCTCTATGGGTACCGTCACACGGGGCGACGGTTGTGGCGATATTGCCGGCGATGCGCGGGAGCGCGCATCCCTGGCAACATCGCCGGGGAGATGTCAGACGGAGCAACTTACCGGCGATGTCGCCAGCTAGTTGCCACGGCTATCGCTCGCTGGGTTGTAACTCGCAATGTTGGAGATAGGCGGTGTCGCCCGCAACATTGCAGGTTGCCGCGTTACACAGGGCGATCAGGCATGATCGCCTCAGCAACATCGCCAGGTTTCCCAACATTGTTGGGAAACCTGGCGATGTTGCTCAGGCGATTCATCGCCTGATTATCGTCCTGTCACACGCGGCAATTCGCCGGCGATGTCGCCACAATTAGGCCACGCCCCTGTGTTCCCGGCGACATCTCCCCGTGTGACGGTACCCTATGACAGATGGAGGGGTGGGGGCCTGCAGTGGCCACTCAGTGAAGGATGGAGTCCTGCAGTGGCCACTCAGTGAAGGATGGAGGGGTGGGGGCCTGCGGTGGCCACTCAGTGAAGGATGGAGGGGTGGGGACCTGCTGTGGCTACTCAGTGAAGGATGGAGGCCTGCTGTGGCCTCTCAGTGAAGGATGGACAGGTGGAGGCCCACTGTAGCTACTCAGTGAAGGATTGACAGGTGGAGGTCCGCTGTGGCCACTCGAGGAGTAGAGGAGGCTGGAGATCTGCATTGACTACTGGGGGGGTGAACTCTGTTTTTACTGCCAGTTAAAGAAAGCGGCAGACTCAAGATAACATTGCCAAGGAAGTGGTGCAGGTGTACCTATTAATATATTGTGGGGGGGGATTGGCAGAAGACTACATAAGTGAAGAACCTAGAGCAGTCTTTAGAGTACATTCATATCACATGACACCCACATCTTAAAAAGAAAAAGGATGCCCGACGCACACTCAGGATTGGAGAGGTGGCCCCACGTGTGCAACTTTCTTTGTATTTAACTGTACAGGATTGCAGAAAATTGCTGAGCAAGTGGGTGACTACCGCTCTCTGCTGACAACGCGTGCCGTGGCTCTGTTCTCAGGATACAAACAGTTTAGGACCCACATCAATATGCCATAAAGATCCCAGATTAGACTGAGTGCCCATTGTGATAACACATCTCCCTCTCACAGGGTCCAATATCACAGACAGAGAATCTGCAGCTGCATCCCCCTCCTCCCTACAAATAGCCTGCAGACATGGAGCTGGAGGACAGGCAGCTGGAAGATGAACAGGTCACTGTATAGTCACCGGTATCACTTGCTTTATGCAAAAGATTAAAAATGAGAAGTGCCGTCATCACACAACAGCTGCAATCTGTAACGTTTCCCACCGGCTTCTGCTATTGTGACAGAGGCAGGAGTCACATATGTAAGAACCACAGGCATTTCTAGGTGCTCGGAGGAGCTGTGGAGTCCATGAACCAGACATCCGACTCAGACTCTTCAATTCTCCTGAATCTGACTCCGACCCCACAACCAGGGCTGTGAAGCCAGTAACCACACACCCCACTACACAACCAGGGCTGTGAAGTCAGTAACCACACACCCCACTACACAACCAGGGCTGTGAAGTCAGTAACCACACATCCCACTACACAACCA
The DNA here is from genome assembly GCA_033576535.1 of Allobates femoralis. NCBI lineage: Eukaryota > Metazoa > Chordata > Amphibia > Anura > Aromobatidae > Allobates > Allobates femoralis. The sequence goes on along the minus strand of JARQOC010000002.1, from coordinate 9,153,334 downwards.
GGGCTGTGAAGTCAGTAACCACACACCCCACTACACAACCAGGGCTGTGAAGTCAGTAACCACACATCCCACTACACAACCAGGGCTGTGAAGTCAGTAACCACACATCCCACTACACAACCAGGGCTGTGAAGTCAGTAACCACACATCCCACTACACAACCAGGGCTGTGAAGTCAGTAACCACACACCCCACTACACAACCAGGGCTGTGAAGTCAGTAACACACCATCCCACTACCACAACCAGGGCTGTGAAGCCAGTAACCACACATCCCACTCCACAACCAGGGCTGTGAAGCCAGTAACCACACACCCCACTCCACAACCAGGGCTGTGAAGTCAGTAACCACACACCCCACTACACAACCAGGGCTGTGAAGTCAGTAACCACACACCCCACTACACAACCAGGGCTGTGAAGTCAGTAACCACACACCCCACTACACAACCAGGGCTGTGAAGTCAGTAACCACACACCCCACTACACAACCAGGGCTGTGAAGTCAGTAACCACACACCCCACTACACAACCAGGGCTGTGAAGTCAGTAACCACACACCCACTACACAACCAGGACTGTGAAGTCAGTAACCACACATCCCACTACACAACCAGGGCTGTGAAGTCAGTAACCACACACCCCACTACACAACCAGGGCTGTGAAGTCAGTAACCACACACCCCACTACACAACCAGGACTGTGAAGTCCGTAACCACACACCCCACTACACAACCAGGGCTGTGAAGCCGTAACCACACACCCCACTACACAACCAGGGCTGTGAAGCAGTAACCACACACCCCACTACACAAACACAGCCTGCTTGAAGTCAGTAACCACACATCCCACTACACAACCAGGCTGTGAAGTCAGTAACCACACATCCCACTACACAACCAGGGCTGTGAAGCCAGTAACCACACATCCCACTACACAACCGGGCTGTGAAGTCAGTAACACCACACACATCCCAACTACACAACCAGGGCTGTGAAGTCAGTAACCACACATCCCACTACACAACCCGGGCTGTGAAGTCAGTAAACCCACCACACCCACTACACAACCAGGGCTGTGAAGTCAGTAACCACACATCCCACTACACAACCGGCTGTGAAGTCAGTAACCACACATCCCCACTACACAACCGGGGCTGTGAAGTCAGTAACCACACACCCCACTACACAACCAGGGCTGTGAAGTCAGTAACCACACACCCCACTACACAGCCAGGGCTGTGAAGTCAGTAACCTACACCCCACTACACAACCAGGGCTGTGAATTCAGTAACCACACACCCCACTACACAACCAGGGCTGTGAATTCAGTAACCACACACCCCACTACACAACCAGGGCTGTGAAGTCAGTAACCACACATCCCACTACACACCAGGGCTGTGAAGTCAGTAACCACACACCCCACTACACAACCAGGGCTGTGAAGTCAGTAACCACACACCCCACTACACAACCAGGGCTGTGAATTCAGTAACCACACACCCACTACACAACCAGGACTGTGAAGTCCGTAACCACACATCCCACTACACAACCAGGGCTGTGAAGTCCGTAACCACACATCCACTACACAACCAGGGCTGTGAAGTCCGTAACCACACACCCCACTACACAACCCGGCTGTGAAGTCAGTAACCACACATCCCACTACACAACCAGGGCTGTGAAGTCAGTAACCACACATCCCACTACACAACCCGGACTGTGAAGTCAGTAACCACACATCCACTACACAACCAGGGCTGTGAAGTCAGTAACCACACATCCCACTACACAACCAGGGCTGTGAAGTCAGTAACCACACACCCCACTACACAACCAGGGCTGTGAAGTCAGTAACCACACACCCCACTACACAACCAGGGCTGTGAATTCAGTAACCACACACCCACTACACAACCAGGACTGTGAAGTCCGTAACCACACATCCCACTACACAACCAGGGCTGTGAAGTCCGTAACCACACATCCCACTACACAACCAGGGCTGTGAAGTCCGTAACCACACATCCCACTACACAACCAGGGCTGTGAAGCCAGTAACCACACATCCCACTACACAACCGGACTGTGAAGTCAGTAACCACACATCCAACTACACAACCAGGGCTGTGAAGTCAGTAACCACACATCCCACTACACAACCCGGGCTGTGAAGTCAGTAACCACACATCCCACTACACAACCCGGGCTGTGAAGTCAGTAACCACACATCCCACTACACAACCAGGGCTGTGAAGTCAGTAACCACACACCCCACTACACAACCAGGGCTGTGAAGTCAGTAACCACACACCCCACTACACAACCAGGGCTGTGAAGTCAGTAACCACACACCCCACTACACAACCAGGACTGTGAAGTCAGTAACCACACATTCGACTCCTCAATTTTAATTTTTCTGAATCTTAAGGCCCAGTCACATACACAGATAATTGTGCAGAGATTGTTGGCAGATCTCTGGTTGCAGTGAAATCATGGACACATTATTACATTTGTACACGGCAACAAAATAGAGCAATGTATCCATGATTTCACTGCAACCAGAGATCTATGAACAATCTTTGCACAATTATCCATGTGTGTAGCTGGGCCTTTAGTCCGACTCCACAGTCCTGGCTCGGAGCAGTGTTTTTGCATTCACAGATTTCCATGAATCATGAGAGATCGGGCAGGGTGTGCTGGGAGTTGTAGTTTCATGGTGCTGTCACATAGCACGATCTGGCCTGCGATGTCGGAAGCGATGCGCGGGTGCACGCTCGCTTCAGACATCGCAGGCCAGCTGTCACACGGCAGGACATTGCCGGTGACGCCACAGCGATGCGGGCAGAGCCATCGCTCGCTGGGCTGGGATCAACCCAACGAGCGATCCGCAGCAATGCTGCGGTATAGGCTGGATCGCCGCCAACATCGCTATGGCGGTGTCAGACGGCGCGATCCAGCCTAATCGCTGGTTGACAGGTTTACGGTCCTCCTCGTAAACCTGTCAACCTGCTACCAGCGATAATTCACGGTCGCGTCGCTAGCGACATCGCCGATGCGTCACTTTTTCGGCGATGTCGCTAGCGACGTCGCCCTGTGTGACAGCACCATCACAGTTTGAAGACACGGAGCCATCACTGCCAAAACCTTTTTAGCTTCAACGTTAATCTGCAGATAACAGTCTGCTGTACAGGGCGATTAAAAACTGCCGGCTCAATTACCAGAGTCAGAGGTTTCTGTCCCAATGAAGAAAGGAGACTCAGTAATCTAAGTGAAACCAGTGTGTAATTACCACACGAGATAAGACGTACAATCCTGAGAAACTGTCCATTGATCTTACAGCAGTGTTACTCATTCTAAGAGCCACAATCCTGAACTAAACTGTCCTACACTCAGGAGGACACACATGGCGGTCCCTCAGAACCTGGTCATCTTCAACCCTCTGAAAAAGTAGGATACTCCAGTACCACTTGCGGTTAACGATTAAGGAGCATCCCTCCGAAACGCGTATAGTCTTTGTTATGTGGACATCTGTGAAAATTTTATCTTAAAAGAATAAAGATTGAAAACCGCAAATGGCACCGGAGTATCCTAATTTTTCATGTTCCCGATTGGACACCTGCAGGTTCAGTGAGCCTGGGAGTCCTGTGAAGTATAGGGAGGTTGAGCCTGAACTACGTATTTATTCTTCAACCCTTTGACAACAGTTCTTGAATTCAGGCCGTCTGTCTATGTACCTGGGCATGGACACCTTTATCCAGGTCTTGTAGGTGGTGCAAAATGTGTGGGCTATCCTAAAATACCCAGGTTATAGCAAGGTTAAAATGACACTATTGCTATTATTACAGTAGTACACAACATTGGCTGTTTGCAAGGTGAACACTGTAGAAGGCGGCCATTGTACTGTGGTTTAGGTAATATTATGGTAACAGAAACGACGGCAGGTGAGGAGCGAGCGCGGGTCACATCGGTAACCCATACAAATAACTCTTCTACCCTAAAATGAAGCCAATATTTACACACAACCGCTACACGCACAAAGACTCTGAACTCTGCAGGGTTAAATGGAAATTCCCCCGATGTGGAGCCATGATCTGCCCATATAAGACAACAGAGGGGAAGAAGGATCCGCACACCAAACCTTACTGTATACAGTCAGGGCTGAAAGTGTCGGCACCTTGACATTGTTGCAGAAAATGAAGCATTTCTCCAAGAAAATATTATTGCAATTACATGTTTTGTTATACACGATTATTTTGTGAGCATTGAAACACAAAAAAATTGGAGACAAAGAAACGCAAATTGGACAAATTGGGCTCTTTCTCTGCCCTCCCCCATATGTGACTGTACGTCCTGTGCTCTTTTCTCTGACCTCCTCCATATGTGACTACAGAGCCTGTGCTCTTTTCTTTGTCTTATTCCATTTTCAGAATTTCGCTTTACCAAAAAGCTCTATCTTGTCTCATCTGTCCACAAGACACTTTCCCATAAGGATTTTAGTTCCTCCTGTATATTTTGGCTTTTTTCTGTCTGTGTCAGCAGTGGGTCCCCCTGGGTCTGCTCCATAGCATTTCATTTCATTCATATGTGGACGGATAGTATGTGCTGACACTGATGCCCCGAGCCTGCAGGATGGCTTGAATTTCTTTGGAACTTTGTTGAGACTTATCCACCATCTGGACTAACCTGCGTTGCAAACTTTTATCAATTTTTCTCTGCTGTTCACCTTAAAGGTACCGTCACACGCGTCAATATTGCATGCAATTTCACTTGCAATTTGCTGGTTGCAGTGAAAGCATGGACACATTGTTCTATTTTGTTGCTGTGTACAAATGGAGCAATGTGTCCATGATTTCATTGCAACCTGCAAATTGCAAGTGAAATTGCATGCAATATTGACACGTGATACGGTACCTTAAGGGAGATTAGCTACAGTGCCATGGGTTGTAAACTTCTGGACAAAGAAACATCAAGATCTCTGGAGATGGACTTGTAACCTTGAGCTTGTTTTTTTTTAAAAATTTTGGTTCTCGCGTCCTCAGTTTTCTCCTCTTTCTGTTCTCTGCTTAGTGTGGCACACACAGACAATGCATACATTGAGACAACTTCACTCCTTTTTATCTGGTGTCAAGTGCGATTTTTATATTGACCACACCTGGTACTACCACAGGTGAGTGTGAACGAGCGTCACATGCTGGAAACAGTTGTTTACTCACAATTTGCCTTTTTTCCTGTTTTTTATGGGTTGTTCCAATACACAAAGGAAACAAACATATGTATAACAAAACATGTAATTACAATAAACGTTTTATAAAAATACTTCACTTTTTGGAACATTTTTAAGGGGCACAACACTTTTCGGCCATGACTGCATGGGAGCAGGCAGCTCTATAGGACAATCAGATGATGGTGGACTTCACATCATGTCTAGGACACATTTATCACATCCGCACATTCAGAAGCAGACGGCTTAGCCTGCAGGAAATAAACATCCAAGAGCATCAAAGGTTCTCCAGGAAATGTGATCGATGTCCTATAGATACAGTCACCCAGCCCGACATTCGGAAAACAAACCACAAAAAACCCCACTGGAACCTGTTCTGCTTTCAGTTGTTTCTATAGACTTGCGGGTTTTCTTGATGACAATGCACTAAGATTTTATGAGTTTTTACAAGTGTGTTAAAGATTTTGTACATTATTTTCTTCTTTAATTGTGCATTTTAAGCAGTATTAGATTTTTTATATTTTTGAAATCAATTAAAGTATTTAATACAAACTAGAGTTTCATGAGGCAAAAATTGGTGTTTTTGTAGTCCATCGACTTCTACTGTGGAGAAAAAGCTTGATGTTTATGTCAAATACTTCTCCAGTTTCAGGAAATAAAGCACATGTCATTATCACACATAATGTATCAATATTTCCAAGGTGTCACCATCAGGCAACTGTGTATCATTCCGAAGCCTAGACTAGATCCTTGAGAGATACAGGAGAACAGTGATCAGCAGATGGAGGGACTACGACTCCCAACATTCCCCAAAGCCACAGGAGGAAGTTGTAATCTTGAAGACTAAAGGCCACGTCACACGCATCAATCTTATGAGCGATATCGCTTAAGCGATCTGCGTCCCCAATGAAAGTCAATGCAGGAGAAACCACATGCGGTTGCATATGGTTTCAGCCGGATTCACCCGGATTAACCAGCCTTATATTGTTTTTCAGAAGGCATCCGGGCGTCTTGTGAACTTTCCCATTGACTTGTATTGTAATATACAGAGCGTCTTCTGAGTAGGAAACAATAAAAAAGAGCAGTCAGTTTTATTTTGGTATTTTTACCAATGTGAAACATTCAAAAGCCTGAACATGTGAACAGACAACTATATTTAGGGTGTGTGCTCACGGTCGGTATACGCAGTGTCTTGCCGCTGTGTCCAGAAAGCTGCGTCGTACAGTATAAGCCTAGTGGATGGAATTGTAAGAAATCCCATCCTCACTATTCTTTACCCACCCGCAGCGTGTTTGGAGCTGCGGTGCGGGTTGCTGGCAGTCTGCTCCTCCTCTGCATGTTAATTTCATGCTGCAGAGTCGGAAGCGGCTCCCATCGGGTGACTGCAGGGAGAAGCCGCCCCGCACCTGCCGCACACGGTGAGTACAGGGCTGCTGCGGTCTCCCGCGGCTTCACTCAGGTCCGGAGGAGCAGCGTCCAACCCGCAGCTACTCCGGACCGTGAGCACACAGTCTTACATAGAATTGCCTATTCTACTGAGCTTTTCCAACAGGTTTTTCAGGCAGTTTCAAAGCCAGAATCTGCCTGACAAAAAAAAAAAAGATGTGTGCACATTGACTTAGCAGCATTTGCTTGCAGTTTGTATAAGCCATGGTTGTATGTAAGAAAAGAAAAACAAATTTTTACAACTTATTAAAATTTTACTTTTAGTTTCTCTACTTTAAAAAAAATAAATAAAATAAAATGGCCGGGCCTGGGCCATTGGGGGGTCAACTAACAGAATTAGGGCATGAGCACACTTAAGTATGAACACAGAAAAGACATGATAAAATATCCATGGTTTTTGCAGTATTTTTTACTTGCGTTTTTTTCTCATGCATAAGAATGGGTGAGAATGGGTGAAAAATGCTGCAAAAACATTGAAAGCAACAAAGTGCCGAGAAATAAACACACAAGTGTGATCACCAGACTTTAGGAATCTCATACACTTTGCTGGTACTGGAAAAGGCTTCAGTTTTTGGGACAAAACTATTTGGGAAAAAAAATGCAACCAAAATGCAGCACACAATGTGTACACAGACTTACCCCTGTCTTATGAGGGGGGTGAAATCTTGATACAACACCCCTAAGGCTGGTTTCACACTACGATTTTGTGAAATCCGATGCTGTCCGATATAAATCGGACAGCATAGGATCCGAATTTGCCCCCATGTAACCCTATGGGGATGAGACCGATTCGGATGTGCACTAAATGGCATCCGAATTCCGTCCGATTTTTTCCAATTTCTTTCCGGTGCAAAACCTGGAGATTGCTGTGATTTTTGCATCCGAATCAAAAATCAGCTAGAATCGGATCTGACAAATCGGATGGCAATTACCGTATATACTCGTGTATAAGCCGACCCGTGTATAAGCCGACCCCCCTACTTTTGCCCCCAAAACCTGGGAAAATCTATTGACTCGTGTATAAGCCGAGGGTGGACCCCAGCACAGGTATACAGCCCCCAGCAGTGTGGTATATAGCAGCCCCAGAGGTATATACAGCAGCCCCAGTGGTAGTATACAGCAGCAGCCCCAGTGGTAGTATACATGCAGCCCCAGTAGTATATACAGCCCCAGTGGTAGTATATGCAGCCCCAGTGGTAGTATATACAGCCCCAGTGGTAGTATATGCAGCCCCAGTGGTAGTATATGCAGCCCCAGTGGTAGTATATGCAGCCCCAGTGGTAGTATATGCAGCCCCAGTGGTAGTAAACAGCCCCAGTGGTAGTAAACAGCCCCAGTGGTAGTAAACAGCCCCAGTGGTAGTATATACAGCCCCAGTGGTAGTATATACAGCCCCAGTGGTAGTATATACAGCCCCAGTGGTAGTATATGCAGCCCCAGTGGTAGTAAACAGCCCCAGTGGTAGTAAACAGCCCCAGTGGTAGTAAACAGCCCCAGTGGTAGTATATGCAGCCCCAGTGGTAGTATATGCAGCCCCAGTGGTAGTATATGCAGCCCCAGTGGTAGTATATGCAGCCCCAGTGGTAGTATATGCAGCCCCAGTGGTAGTATATACAGCCCCAGTGGTAGTATATACAGCCCCAGTGGTATAGTAAACAGCCCCAGTGGTAGTATATGCAGCCCCAGTGGTAGTATATGCAGCCCCAGTGGTAGTATATGCAGCCCCAGTGGTAGTATATACAGCCCCAGTGGTAGTATATGCAGCCCCAGTGGTAGTAAACAGCCCCAGTGGTAGTATATGCAGCCCCAGTGGTAGTAAACAGCCCCAGTGGTAGTATATGCAGCCCCAGTGGTAGTATATACAGCCCCAGTGGTAGTAAACAGCCCCAGTGGTAGTAAACAGCCCCAGTGGTAGTATATGCAGCCCCAGTGGTAGTATATACAGCCCCAGTGGTAGTAAACAGCCCCAGTGGTAGTATATGCAGCCCCAGTGGTAGTATATGCAGCCCCAGTGGTAGTATATACAGCCCCAGTGGTAGTAAACAGCCCCAGTGGTAGTATATGCAGCCCCAGTGGTAGTATATGCAGCCCCAGTGGTAGTATATGCAGCCCCAGTGGTAGTATATACAGCCCCAGTGGTAGTATATGCAGCCCCAGTGGTAGTAAACAGCCCCAGTGGTAGTATATGCAGCCCCAGTGGTAGTAAACAGCCCCAGTGGTAGTATATGCAGCCCCAGTGGTAGTATATACAGCCCCAGTGGTAGTAAACAGCCCCAGTGGTAGTAAACAGCCCCAGTGGTAGTATATGCAGCCCCAGTGGTAGTAAACAGCCCCAGTGGTAGTATATGCAGCCCCAGTGGTAGTAAACAGCCCCAGTGGTAGTATATGCAGCCCCAGTGGTAGTATATACAGCCCCAGTGGTAGTAAACAGCCCCAGTGGTAGTATATGCAGCCCCAGTGGTAGTAAACAGCCCCAGTGGTAGTATATGCAGCCCCAGTGGTAGTATATGCAGCCCCAGTGGTAGTATATGCAGCCCCAGTGGTAGTATATGCAGCCCCAGTGGTAGTATATACAGCCCCAGTGGTAGTAAACAGCCCCAGTGGTAGTATATGCAGCCCCAGTGGTAGTATATGCAGCCCCAGTGGTAGTATATGCAGCCCCAGTGGTAGTATATGCAGCCCCAGTGGTAGTATATGCAGCCCCAGTGGTAGTAAACAGCCCCAGTGGTAGTATATGCAGCCCCAGTGGTAGTATATACAGCCCCAGTGGTAGTAAACAGCCCCAGTGGTAGTATATGCAGCCCCAGTGGTAGTAAACAGCCCCCCTCCTTATTATGGGTCCCCCAGTATTAATAAACAGCCCCCCCTCCTTATCACGTCCCCCCCAGGCTGCGGCAGCTGTGAAAATAACAAATAGTTTATACATCACCTTCCGACGCAGCTCCTCCGGTCCCGGCTCCTCCGCTCGCCGGCGTCTTCTTCTTCTTGTGTCGGCTTCTGTGACCGCGCGCAGGAAATGACGTCATCTCCTGCGCCCGGTCACATGACACCGGCACCAGAAGGAAGAAGACGCCGGCGAGCGGAGGAGCCGGGACCGGAGGAGCTGCGTCGGAAGGTGATGTATAAACTATTTGTTATTTTCACAGCTGCCGCAGCCTGGGGGGGACGTGATAAGGAGGGGGGGCTGTTTATTAATACTGGGGGACCCATAATAAGGAGGGGGGCTGTGTATTGCAATATGCACGGCATCCCCCGCCGCTGATGGGCGGGGGGATGCCGTGCATATTCATTGCACTAATGAGGCGGCCCCACGTGACCGCCTGCGGTCACTGCGGCCCCCTCCTGCCTCCTCCAGCCACTGGTCACAGCCCCCCCCCCCACAGCATACCGTATGACCCGTGTATAAGCCGAGGGGGGGACTTTTCAGCCCAATTTTTGGGCTGAAAAACTCGGCTTATACACGAGTATATACGGTATGCCAAATCCGATTCGATTCCTTTAACATGGGGCACTATGGAGCAAGGTCCGAGGAAACATCTGCTGTCTCTTCGGACCCGATTTTAGTGTACTGAGCATGCTCAGTACACAAAGTATTGTGTGCCGCCTAATTTAAACTTCCGCAATGTATATACATACATTGCGGAAGTTAAACATAAGTCAAATCAAGTGTTTTAAAAAAAAAATATATATATCTTTATTCTCACCAGCCAGCGCTCCCCCGGCGTCTCCACCTGCAGCCGCTCTAACAGGACCTGTGATGTCACAAACCGATCAGCTGATCGGGTCACATGAGCGGTTAATGCGGTAACCGCTCATGTGACCCGATGACGCTTCTTGCATCATCGCAGGTCCTGTACACCCGATCGGGAGCTCTATGGAGACGCCAGGGGAGCGCTGGCAGGTAAGAATAAAGAGTTATGTTGGAATGACAGGAGGAGCGGGGAGAGGAGGAGAGGGGAGACAGCAGGGAGACGCAGGGAGACAGCAGGAGACAGCAGGGAGACAGCAGGGAGACAGCAGGGAGAGCTAGGTGACAGCCCAAACTGATCCTGAATAATGTCGGAATCTGAATGCCTATTTGGCATCCGATTGCAGGGATCAGTTTGGATCCGATGCTGTCCGATTTTCATCGGATTTAACAAAATCGTAGTGTGAAACCAGCCTAAGATTCTTAGCAGCTTTTTTTCTTTTAATTTCAAAGGATAAAAAAAAAAAATCTCATCCCAAAATAATCATTTTAGCACATTTTATACTTCACAGATTCTCTCACAGCTGAAATCTGAAAGCAAAGAAAAACCCTGCAAAGTCAAAACGAACCTTGTTTAACCATTATTATAATGTGTGAAAAATATAGAAAAACTAATACCATACATTAAAAGGAAGAAAAACAAGCAAGCGCAAACTGAGATTTTTGACAGCTCACTCACTTTGCTGGTAACTGTGAAATGCAGCGATTTTGCTGCAGAAAAAGCTGCGATAACGCCATACCAGGTCCTGCCATACCAGAGTTTTTTACATCCAGCCAGTGAGGCCCGTGAAGACCCTATAGTCTAATTTAATCCGTCTGGTTTCCATTAATTGGCTTGATACAACATATTGGTCATATCTTAAGCAGATAAAGAAGCCGGCAGGCAGCGGACCAGGGACCCAGCGGGCAGTAGACCCTCTGAAAACGGCCTTAAAAAATTGACCCGATTACCGGTTGTTTTGTTTTTTTATTATGCCTTTGAATATGCTGTTTTGGGTTCTTTTTTTTTTTTTTTTCTTAAAAATCCACTATACTGTTCCAAAGATATTCAAGCCTTTTTATTTAGCACTAATTTGGTCTTCACCATCTTCATTCATCTACAGTTGTTGGGATAAGTGAGGCTGGTATCACACTGATGCTTTGTGGCATGTGTCCATTAAGCTTGCACTGGGTGCATTTGCACCCGTCTTTGGTCCCACTGACTTTCAGTAGGGCTGCAGGCATATCCAGTTCTTTACTTTTCCCGCTGATCCAGGTAGTCACAGTTTTTGCACCGAGACCAAAATCGCTAGAAGTTGTGGTTTTGGTGTCTGTGTCAAAAACCTTTACCACCTGGATCCAGGGCACCACAGGTTAAATCAGAAGGGTTCTATAGAGAACCCGTATCTGGAGGGGAATCCAGATCCTGTTGGATCAGGGTTCCGGGTCTTTAGACTGAATAGGCCCAGAACCAAGTATGAAATGACACCCCCACCCCTAGGGGGCATGTCATTTTCCACCAGATCAAGCAAAAAAGGTACACACCTGGATGCAATGGGATGCTCCAGCACCGGTATCACTTATCTATGAGACTGTGCAGGATAAATTTGAGGGGGAAGCGGGGTGCAGGTTTTTCCTGTATACCCCCAGATTCAAAGACAAAACATGAGTGTAAAAGCACGCTAAGGGATAACTCGACATGCAAGTTTGTTCCTGTATCTTTTTTATACCTTCAATTACCGTAACCGCGATACGATTATCTCTGAATTGCTGTACTTTGAGTTTGGTACATAAATAGTAGCGTCATATCCTCCATCCAGAGTCGGGGCTGCACTTCTGAGAGGAGCTAATATAAAGGGTCCATACAGGAAATCTACCCATGGCGTCCATAGCAGAGTACGAGTGCCACGTCCTCTGAGGAGCAACACCGGCTATTCCTGGCTATTGTACACACGATGCAGAACGTCAGTACATGGGGTGTGAATACTTTCCACAACCCGAACCAGAAAGCGGGCGTCCGTGTGTGAACTAGAGGCATCCATCATCAAGTTAAGTGCAGCATTTCTCTGGAGAGGACATCGCACATTAACCAAAACGGAAGTTTTTGAGAAGTGAGAGAGAAGCGGCAACTTTAATGAGCCGCACTCACTTTCCTCTTTCGTAATAATATCCATTATTCATAAAGCAGAAGGCAATCACTGCGCCCGCTATATATAACTGCAGACATGAAGAATAAAGCCTCAGTGTTCATAAGGGAGTCTATTCCCAAATACGTGGCGCTCTGATCATTCAGAGGCGCAGGCACTGACTGGCCCACGGGTGAATGGAGAATCCCCCGGTGGGCCACTTGGCGGAGTGGGCCCCCACCAACTACATGAGCAGCAGTTGGCACCATACAATCGATTGCCTAGGTGCAATGGAAGCATGTAATTATTCATGGAACGATTATTATTATATGGCAGATAATTAATATTTGCATGGAGCTTTACAGTGGGGCCGTGGAGTCCGACACTGTTTGGAGGTCACAAGCTGTCATCAATTGTTCATCATAGACCCTTTAAACAAAAAGGACTTGTCCACAAAAAGTAACTTTAGGGCCGTGCTATGATCGGAGGTCAGATGTGCAGTGTCTACACCCAGAGGGTCACTGACAGGTGAAAGTTCAAGGCCAAATCAAGCGGCTGCTGCACAGAATCTCATGGCTGCACATAAGACCCTCGGGGCTCGTGCAGATGGCCCTGAATCTCAGTCCAATGTTTAGACTGACCACGGCTTCCCAGACCGGAGCATGACACCATCATATATTTCTAGACATTTCTTTGAGGCCGTCATGCCGTGGTCGGGAGAGCTGCGGTCAGTCTAAACATTGGAGAGATCCACGAATGTCCGCAGGAGTCCTCAGAGGGGCCAAACATTACTGTCAAAGCTCATGAAACTCCAGCAAGTTTCAAGGGTTTTCCTATTTTTGTTGGTAGCTTCTCTTTTGTCTTGAATGTACATGGGTTGTTTTTTTCCCCAGTATTTCTCCAAACATACAGAACAGAGTACTGAAAACAAAAACACCAAAAAAAATAAACCTACGGTAATCCAAAATTACAAATTAAGAAAAAACAAACTGTTAGGCTGACTTCAGACTTGTGGACCCTCCGCAGCGTCCTGCGGAGGAGATCCGCAAGCTGAACGCAGCCCCTATCTTTATAATGAGAACGCACGGTGCTGCGCAGGTGTGCCCATGACCGTGTGCTCCCATTCACTGCAATATGTGATTTGTACGCAGGTGGATGCCCGTGCACAAATCAGACACTCTCGTCCAGCCCAGTCGCGTTCCTGGTGCGGACGAGAGTGTGTGTGATTTGTGCGAGGGCATCCGCCTGCGTACAAATCACATATTGCAGTGAATGGGAGCACACGGTCATGCGCAGACCTGCGCAGCACCGTGCGTTCTCATTATAAAGATAGGGGCTGCGTTCAGCTTGCGGATCTCCTCCTTATAAGGCCCTAACAAATTTTTTTTTTATACAAGATTCTTGAAATGGATTCTGTTCCACAATCCTGAACACGCTCCTAGTGATTTTCTTCTGGAAACCACACCACTGTATTATACCCCAGAGCTGCACTCACTATTCTGCTGGTGCAGTCACTGTGTACATACATTACATTACTTATCCTGAGTTACCTCCTGTATTATACTCCAGAGCTGCACTCACTATTCTGCTGGTGCAGTCACTGTGTACATACATTACATTACTTATCCTGAGTTACCTCCTGTATTATACCCCAGAGCTGCACTCACTATTCTGCTGGTGCAGTCACTGTGTACATACATTACATTACTGATCCTGAGTTACCTCCTGTATTATACTCCAGAGCTGCACTTACTATTCTGCTGGTGCAGTCACTGTGTACATACATTACATTACTTATCCTGAGTTACCTCCTGTATTATACCCCAGAGCTGCACTCACTATTCTGCTGGTGCAGTCACTGTGTACATACATTACATTACTGATCCTGAGTTACGTCCTGTATTATACTCCAGAGCTGCACTCACTATTCTGCTGGTGCAGTCACTGTGTACATACATTACATTACTGATCCTGAGTTACCTCCTGTATTATACTCCAGAGCTGCACTCACTATTCTGCTGGTGCAGTCACTGTGTATATACATTACATTACTGATCCTGAGTTACCTCCTGTATTATACCCCAGAGCTGCACTCACTATTCTGCTGGTGCAGTCCCTGTGTACATACATTACATTACTGATCCTGAGTTACCTCCTGTATTATACTCCAGAGCTGCACTCACTATTCTGCTGGTGCAGTCACTGTGTACATACATTACATTACTTATCCTGAGTTACCTCCTGTATTATACCCCAGAGGTGCACTCACTATTCTGCTGGTGCAGTCACTGTGTACATACATTACTGATCCTGAGTTACCTCCTGTATTATACCCCAGAGCTGCACTCATTCTGCCTGTGGAGTCATAAACAGATGACAGTGAAAGCCCTGTGAGAACTATCCACACAAGGTCTGGATGGGAGACCTGCAAACCTCCTCAGCTCTTCTTCTATTTCAAGGTGAAC